>VZRV01002662.1:0-106587 GCA_013398115.1 Falcunculus frontatus
GATGTGACCCATGGATGCTCTTGGTATAAAGGTGTAAGCTTTTATTTAATCTTCGAGGGGAATATTTTTTATCATTAATCTTTATATTTATTACTTTTGGGGCAGGATGTCATATAGGTTAATGTTTTGTTACAGATTTAATGAGAAATCTTTCTGAAAGAAATCCAGGCTGCTTGGATGACACACAGGAAGATATAACACCATCCTAAAGAGGCCAGATAAGTTAATTACAAAATTTCAGTAAGCTCTAAGCTCTCAAACTCTACGGTTCTACACAGTGCAAAATTCTGGGATAGCCAGGATTTTGTTCAGAAAGTAGAATGTCTGTTTTTTCAAATTTGTGGCAAAGATGTACATCTGTCACTCCCACCATCTCCAAAACTGTCTGCCTTAAACAGAGTTAGCCAATCTCTCTGACTTGTCTGATAGTGCGCTGGTTTGTTAAATGAAATTCTGTCTCTTTTTGCTATCTCCTTGTGTATTTATCCCAAAAGGACTGTGAGTATTGAAGAGTCATCCCCTATATTCCTGAGACCTTCTTTGAGAAACTCATCTATAAATGGAACCACAGAAATGGGGATGGAAGAAAGGGAAACAGGATGTGACTCAAGTACCTGCATAGTGACCACAGATGTCCACTGCTAGACGGACACTGACATCAGGAGGATCGTGCCCTCCAATTAGCACTCAGAAAGAGAACAAGGTTGTGATTTCTGAAATTGCTCTGAATTGGATTTGCTCAACAGATGTCATTAGTAAAAGTAATCAAAGAAAGAGTTTTGAACCCTCTTCCAAGCTGATGCCACTTATCATGTATCTTTCCCGCATTCTTCTAGGGAAGCTGTTTTTGATGTTGTCCTGACCTTTTTATAAGGGAGCAAAAATTCTTTCATAAGTATTACTCTTTCAGTTTTGTTTCCTCTCATCTTCTGAGATGTAATAAAGTGAACATTCAGCAGAATAGTTTTGTATTTTTTTAACACAATTATTTTTTATCCAATTGAGGCCCTTCTGTGATCATGAAAAAACAAAAACTGTTGTGAGCTACAGTTTACACTGTTAAGAGGTTGATATGGGTCAGTTCTTCAAGGTTATTCTTAGTTCAACTGCTATGTAAACTGTTGATGTCACTGACTGGAGGCTGCTCTCCAGGACATTATATATATATATGATAATTATATGACAGAAAATGCAACATATAGTTGGATCTGACCTTCAAGTTCACTAGCTTAAAAAAGAAAAAAAATGTCTGTAAGAAATTTGCTGCTTTTCCCATTGCTAAGATGTAATAAATGCCTTCAAGTTTATACTCAGCCTACAGCATATACACATGGACAGCAGTGCCCATCCATCTTCAAGCTAGGGTACATTTTAAGTCTCAGTGATCACTGCCTCCAGAAAGCATTTTTGAGACAAAACAGGCAAAGTCTTTTGCATATCTAGACAATCATCCAATACTAGGATCTTCACTCTCACATAAACATTTCATGGTTTTCGGCAAAAGAATCTGAGATAGATTTTTCTGAGAAATAACAAACCACTAAAAATTAATTAAAAAACAAACAAGGGAAAATCACCACTTCCTCACTCAGCACATTTTCCTTAATTTTCATAAGCATTTAGATTTACAGATGCTGATATTGCCACAAGAGCAGTTTTTTTCTGGTTTTACTTCCTCTTCCAGTAGAGCAAGCACAGCTGCAAAATGCAAGCTTATTTCTAGGCTCTCTTACACATCACCAGTTTACCACATTCCAACCAGTCATAGTTGTGCAACACCCCATCAGGATACTGGGATTACTGCAGTGTCACAGACAGTTTAAGTGAGGCTCATGGAGCTGTACAATTTTAACTATTTTTTATATGTGTAATTACATGATGTATGACATGGAAATAAGCCAGCTGTACTGAAACTGAACTAACTAACTGCTCTGATGCAACAATTAAGCATCTCATCAGTTATAAAATGAAATAGGCTTAAAGCAAAAACAATATAGAGAACAGAATGCTCGACATTGTAAAACAGCGTGTTCAAAGATCATTTTTGAACATTGAGGAAATGTACTCATCCAGACAAATTTTCAAAAGAATTCCTGGCACCAAAATGTTCTCTGTTTGCTTTTTCACCATGTTTTAAGAATGGATCACTCTTAAGGGAAAGAAAATCCTGTGTGCAAAACACTGCATGAAACTAAACAATCCTTAAACGTGGCTAATTTCCATGTGGAGCTGATGATTTAGCACTGTAATCTTTCAGCAGAGGAGAAAGAACTGCCTGTCTTTAGTTTACTTATGTAAGATGAAAAAAGTGAGGAGTGTGAATTTTATCTTGCTTCAAATTACTTCAGTGGCAAAACTCCTGCCATGACTTCAGTGGGAGTGAGACTGCATCTTAATTCATTCAATGTGGAGAAAAACAAATCAGCTGAGAATAATGCTCTTGTTTATTAGATTTAAATTACGACCATAGTTGTTTTTAACAGTGCTAAGTAAATCCTATTTCAAAAGCCAAAGGTTGCCTTCAGTCATGCTTACTCCTAGGTACTGTGTCACAATGCAGGATTCCTGGTCCTCTGACCAAGTCACCACTGTTCGTTCTCAGCAAGCATGGCTTGCTCTAGGGCGTGGCCACATTCCCATATGGGAATGATAGATATTTGTGGATGTCACTGGTGCCAATGGCCAAATCTGGGCTGGGGCATCCCCCTGAGCCAAGAAACCAGGGTGCACACTTTTGTAATATAAATGCATTCACTGAGAACACAGACTACACTTACTAAAACATCCATGAAAAGCAGCAAAGTAAATTACATCAATAGGGTTAAATTTACAATTAGGAATCTCTATTTCTGCAGGGAAATTTTAGGATAGCCACAAATTGAGAAAAGTTTGATTTTTTTTTTTTTCTTTTTTTTCTCAGAAGGCAATCAACCTTCTGGTCCTGGCGATTCTTTACCTCTCCCTATGAAGTAAAATCTAGAAACACACACACAAAATATGTATGGAAGTACCTCTCAATGAATTAAGAAAAAATACTACTCAAAAGATAAACAAAACAAGACTGTCTATACTGTATGAATTAAACATATATGAATTAGGACACAGAGCCTTCCCTTCTTCAGTAACAAAACTGATGCTGTCCTGAAAATGACATTAATGAATTAGACTGGTATATGAAAACCTTCTAGATCTGCTCTAGAGGTTGGAATGAGGATGTTAAATGAGGCAGCAGACAACGAGGATGTGCTGCTTAGGGAAGCTGAATGCCACTTCTGTGCTTGTGGAGTTCTGCAGTTTAGATGAAGGTCACAGGTTATCTCCAGCTACATGAAAATGAGTGATAAATACACACTATCGCTCTTAGACTGAAAGCGGTGCTAGACAAAGAGTATTAAAATATGGAACATTACTCAAAAATCATCCCCTGATTTTCTAAAGATGGTAATCTTCTATTAGAAGACAGTTTGTTACCTTCTCCTAAAATTAAAGCTATAGCAATAAAAGCACCTCAATCTTACAAAAGTAGCTAAGATATATAGATTAAGTAAGGTCTATGCAGTGAGAACACCCTAAAAACATCACAAGAGGAGTTACAATTTCTGGGATAGTAATGATATGAGCCAATATCTAAAAGTTAAGTCTAAGTGAAGAATAGAATTTTTCAACTAATGGATCAGGGAAAATGTGGGAATAAAGGATGAGATATGTGATTAAAGATCATAGTGTATTATATTACACAGGTGGAGAATATATGACTTTGATTCTGTATTACAACATATTTAATTTAATTGTGTGTAGTTTTAGTTTTATACATGCACAATTTTTTAGAACACATCTTTAGACTGGGGCAAACAATAAAGTAAATCCATCGTATGACATTACATTGATCCCCATATCACTCACTGGAATATCTTAACATTTCCTGCACAGATTCTCACTAGGTTAAGATGAAAACCCTGAGAAGAAGGAAACCTGTTACTGCCATTTAGAGAAGGTCTAAAATTTTAACTGCTGTTTGAACATAAAGGAGCTGTGACATGCTGAGGTATATTGAAGCACTCCTGCAGTTATAGACACATCTTTAACCACCCCATCCTCTCCCTCTTCCTCCATCCATCACTGATTGATGCAGCTGGAAGATTCAGTAACTGCAGAGCAAAGTCCTGCTTACTTCCAGGTCTCGTGCCCCAGCAAATGCTCAGCTCTTCTGGGAAGAGGGAGCTATGCCATAAACGCTGAAAGGAGCTATGTCATTGCACCTGAAAGGAGATTAAACCTTCCCTTCAAAGACACATGTGTGACCAGGTTTTTGGAACTGCCTGATGTGGCCAGTTTTCATCTGTTTTCCATAAAGAAGGAGAAGAGCCCTGTATTCTCCTCCTCATGATAGTTCAAGTCTTAATTCCAAAGAACAGAGATGCCAGGAATTGTCAGTGACATGACTAACAATTTTATGAGAACTGGCAAAACAGTTCATTTCTCCTACATCTTATTCTCAGAAACCTTGGAATTGTTTTGTCTGAAAGATTTGGGGGGAGGAAGGTAGACTTAATTCTCACAACTAGATTAAACATTCAGTACATCTGATATCCTGTTGTCAACACACAAAAATATGGTTTAAGTATGATAAGCCATACTGGAAGCATTTAGAATACGTAAGTGCGAAAAAACAGCAGTAATTTTTTTCTTGTTCCATGTGGAAAAATATACAGCTTCCAACCCCCCAAAAAACAAAGACAAGGCACAATAAATTCTGGTAATTCTCTTTCTTCTGGCTTTTCAGTTCCATCACAGCTCTCCAAATTAAGATTTATGTGCTATTTTGCATCTGTATCTGTTGTTGATTTTCCCCCCCCTACAGGGATATAGGTGGATAAGTTTGGACAGGAAATGGTATCCCTCAAGCCAAACTGAAAGGTTTATAAAGTTGCTAATAAAAGTTTGGGTCAGGGCCTAAATATCAATCATCTGCTCATTGTCTTTTTAAACAAGCTCAGGCATTTTCTCAACTGCTCCCAGCAGGTCTCTGCCACTATTTTAAACTAAGATTTCAGACATTTTTTTTCCCTGTGTTGACCTCAATAATTTTTCTTTCTCCCCCTCTTTACCTGCCAAATGCATCCATCAGGATTTTGCCAAAGGCTATCTGCTTTTGAAGTTGAGAGGAATTCACTAATCGTGAGCGTCAAATCCACAATAAATGCCATCGCCATATGGTATATGCTGCTTTTGGGAATTATCTCAAAAGGCCTAGCTGTGAGAAGGCCGGCTGTATGTTAGGAGGGTTTTACTGCTAACTTTCATAATTCATGTCAGGTCTTTCAGTTTCTGTATTCATTGGCTTCAGTGAGTGCAACTGTTTCCTGAATTTATAAAAATGTTGTCAAGATCCCTTGATCTTGCTTCCTCTGTCTCTCTCACACAAACACATCCAAACACATCTATACACAGTGGAACAGCCTGCACAGTGGCATGCAAATCTAGCAGAAGAGAAGCTTGTAAATAAATAGCATGTCATTCTGCTTACTCAATAAATTCTCCTGGGTGTTAAACTCATGATAAACATATCATAAGCCCTGATGAAGGCTTTACAGCCTGTCCCATCACACCATCCTGAGTGTAACTCTGCAATGCATAGGAAGACATAAGTTTGAAAAGCAGACCAGAAGTAGCTCCCATAAGGGCAGGGTGCTGACACAGTTGAAACATAACTAACTGAAGAGCATTTGTTTTTGCTAAAGAAGACAGTATCAGTGACACACCTCTGTGCCTGTGGAGGTGTACTGTACATTCAAAGCAACAAGAAATCTACCTTCTTTAAAAAATTGTCCATTAACACATAAAATATGTCTGTGTTGAAACCCCTCAGACAGTACCATTCTTAACAAGAACTACCGACAAGACTAAGAAATTCCACAGAGAAACATGCTTTTGTGATCCAAAGAGGTAAGGAGAAAGAAAACCACATATGAAAAGTTTAACATACCCACTTAGTGACAGAAAAAGAATTATTATGAAAATAAATGTCAGTCCCCTTGGAACACTTGAGGCAGCTCTCTCAACTTTCTCTGATGCTCTCGGAAGGTGTGAATGTCCTCCATGTCTCACATCATCCCCACCAGCCACACAGAAACGTCTCCAATGCACCTCAGAGTGTGTCAAGTACCACTCCCCTCTAATTTATGTATAGTTTGTTAACATCCTTTTGGAGCAAACAGAAGTAATAGTTTTAAAAGACAGTTATACTTCAGAAACATGTGCCCCGACACAACAAAAAAACTCAGATTTTAATACTGCCCCTAGGCAGAATTCATCCATCTTTAAGGCTTCTAGTATGTATTTCTGGGACAGTGTTTTGCTTTCCTGTTTAGTAATACAAATGAACTGCTGGCAGTATCACATCAAAACAAAAGTAGCAGAATCAGAAAAACTACTAAGAAGTTTACCTTTATAGGAAAGCTTCAGTCTTGGGATATTTTGTTTTGAGGTTCCAGTGACTGGAAGGAACAGCATCACTAAAGACAGCAGGCTGCAGGCATGTGGCACTTGCAAAGCCCTCATTCTGCTCTCCTCTTCTGTATCTTCTTTTTCACTATGGTGAAATATCTCCCCACTTTTCAAACAATCCAAGTTTTATCTGGAAGAAAAAAAGAAAACATCTGTAGATCTGCTTTACTGCATAAATAATAATTCTGTAAGGAAGCCAGACCTATCTTTAAAGCGCAGCTCATTTAATATCTTTGCTACAAAAGTATTTTTTCCTCTAGTACAAGTAAAAATGTTTTGTTTCTTTAATACTAAATTTACACATTTTGACATTGGAAAAATATGTAAACTTTTCAAACACCAGTGTCTAGCCTGGCTAAAGTTTAAGTACAAATTAAATTAATGCAGTATCCATAAAAAGAACATTTGCCATTCAAAAGTGACCATGCAACTTGTTCGTTCATACCAGTCCATTGGATATCTTAATGTTTTATTAACTCTTTTTATTTCAGTACAACAGCTATTGTATGTTTATGCTATGACTAGAATGAACTGCAATGTCTCAGATGCCATGGGGGTACAAGCTGAGTTAACAGTGACTACATACCCATCAAAAACTTTTCATAAATAAACTAAGACAACTGGATAGAGCAAGCAGTTGTGTTTAGTTTTAATAGAGAAAAAAGTCAAAGTGGATGATGGATTTAAAAGTGCTTTCAGTATGATATTTCCAGCAGAGTAACTGCCTCAACTCATCCACCAAAATGTCCTATAAACTTTAATGAGTGTTTCAGGCTGGGGTCAATAGGCTGATAGGGGATTTTGTTAGCACAGTGTGCAACTAAGCCAGCTTTGCAACACTTTTCACTTAATAAGAGTCATTCATATTCCATAAATCTTGAAGTGTTTTACAAATGAAAGCAATTATCACTGTCCTTATTTCCCCTATGCAAAAACAGAACCATAAAGCTGCAATGAACCTATTTCCTCAAGGCCACACAGTCAGCACAGTAGTTTAAAAGAAAACAGCAACAGCAGTCCTGCTGTCCTTTGTACCCAGCTATCAAGGATCCCCTTTGCCCAATAACTCGACTTTTGCACATGAAATTATTTGAAATGGCATCTTGAGTTCTGAAGGCAAAACTTCATGGTTAATAAATCACAGAGATCACACTATGAAAATATTTGTGAGACCAGATCCTTCCCCCTGCAAGTGCATGATGCTAGAGGTCAAGGGAGATGGCTGGTGAAATGACAAATGTCAGTGTTTGAGTAATGCTGTAAAACCAGGGAGTAGGGATATGTTATGGTTAGTCAAGAGAGATTAATAGCTCATGACTTGCCATGAAAATTCTTTTCTGAAAGATACTGGAACTGCCTGATTAAAAGAGCAATCCTAGTGCCCACATCAGCCAGCACTTGCACAGACATCAAAGGAGAAGTTCCTTGCAAGCCCGTGAGAGATGCAGCACAGTTTGTGGCCCCTGAGCCTTTCCACTGGTCTGGCGTTTGAGCTCCTGCAGCACTGTGTCAGGCAACTCTGTGAGCTACAGAAGCACCCAGAACCAATTCAGCACCTCCTGACACAGGCAGTTCATCCTTCCTGGCATGAAAGGATGGAAAGAGAATCCCTTCAGTTCTCTCTGACAGAGGAAATCTCTCTCAGATAAAACTTGGGCTTTCTGAGCCTCCAGACTTTCTGTCAATAGCAAGACAAGGAAATGTGCAAGAAGAGCACAATGGTGAAAGAGAGAAACAATTTGTAAAATGCCCAAAGCATAGTTCCTATTGCAGAACATTGAGCTTCTTTCTTCTCGATCCCCTCTTCAACATTTACATTCAGTGTCTGAATGCACTACTCTTGGCCAAGTGTGAGTACATGTTCATGAGATGACATGGAGAGAAAACAGACAAACATGAAATGCCTGTTTCATCTTTCCCTTCCCTTTATTACAATGTCAGATCCTAAGAGAACACCCTTACTTCTTCTGTGCCAACACATCTATCTGAGGGTGGACCATGAAGAATTGATGTGGATTAGACTATCCCAGGGTTAAATCGCCTTTAAGAAATTTATTTAGGGAGGAAGAAGGGGAAAAGAAGGGGAGGGGAGGAGGGGGAAGAATATATGAAGATGAGACACCAACCCTGTTCATCTTCAGCAGGATGATAGTGACAAACCATACTTCAAAAAGAAGCAATTAAGAGGGAGGCAGTCTCACTGCAAGTATGTTGAGAAGTCATGGCCTGAAGGTCTGGGCCTCAGCCAACAGGGAATTCACCAAAGGATACGGGGCTCATTTTCTTGAGGCAAATTACTGTGAAGAATCAGGACTAAATTTGACTAAAAAACCAGTTGTGTCAATGCACTGTCATCTGCTGAATTGATTGAGGATCAGCACCAAACTCGAGCCTTTGGCCATAGCTCACAACCTCACTTTTTCATGTAGGCTTTTTTTGCTAATGGGAACCTTTTTTTTTTTTTTTTGGTTGTTTTTTTTTCCCCTTTTATTTGAATAATGTCTGTGAAAAACCATTTGCTTTCACAAGGCGGCTAGTTTACACTGGAGGCAGCTGCTCTGCGAGCTTGAGCCAACCCTGTCCTGTCTTTAGATTCATTGCAATTTGGCCAGATTGTCACATATATTTTTAGTTTATGATGATCCTCTAATACAATTCCAGCTTCCACACAGAGTCCTTCCAACAGTCTAGCTCAGGTTAATGAACTTCAGGTCAACTAACTCACCATTAATCTTCAGGAAATATCCTTTTTCTCTGTAACACATGCAGTGTCAATCAGTGTCCTGTGATGAAAAGACCCACAGTCACGCTGCTCAGTAGCAAACACTCCCACAAGCAGAAATAAAACATAAAACCTAAATGCAAATTTCACTCCCCCATTCTTTCCTCCCCTCAAAAGTAAGAAGAATTTGGACAGAGAAGGAAAAATTACCGGTTTGTATAGTTCTTTGATACTTAAGCTAAGGACCAACACCTTCTAAAACTTCCTCACCATGAACAGATCCAAAATAAATGAGGAAAAAGAGTCTGAAATGAAAAATGCGGAGGCTAAAGCTGGTTTCCCACCTTGGCTTCAGCTAGGAAATAGCACTGCACTGTGTTAATTATCACCTGCAAGACCGACCAGGGAAGGAAGCCATGCATACACCTCGCTGAAACAGGGGCATTTCCAGTGGAATAAAGGAGCTTTTATTTGCCCCATGTAGGGGTGGGAGGCACAAGGCTGAGGAGGGGCTGAGCAGCCTGGCTCCATCCTGCTAGGACCTCCCTGTGGGGCCCATAAATTTGGAACGGGCTGTAGGTTAAACTGCCAAAAGACAGAAAGTTGAACTGCTGGTGCCCTGCCATCCTGACAGAGAGAGGGGCTGGACCTGACTGGCACATGTGTGATGTCACGTCCCTGAAACGAGGTGTCACCTCCCTGCAATTGGTCAGATTTAGTGGAGCCTATAAAACAGATTGCTCTGAAGCTACTGTCTGAAACAAGAAAACCTGGAGCCAATTTACTAAACATAATTTATTCCAGGCCCTTTGTGGCAATAAACAGAGCTCTTCAGCCTTCTCAAACACACAGACAGTAAGGAGCTCTGTGCTTATGGAAGCTTTTTCAGATCGTTCAGCTCAAACCTATCTAAATGCAAAATCTTGCATTCACAAATACTGTGTAGTTTCTGACTTCTCCTGGCGTCCTGAAGTCCAGAGCTGAAAGGACTGTGACGCATCTGCAAACATACACTTTTTAAACTGTATTCATGTAACTCTTGGTTAGTTCTGTAAAATAAAAACCTTTATGGAATTGGAGGATAATTCAGAACCTGTTTCCAGCACTAGGTTTCCAAAGTAATTTTAAAATTGAGAATTTTATATTACAATAAAGAGTTATGTGGCCCAGTTTTAGTGAATCTAATAGCAATGTTGCAAATTGTGACAACTGAAAATCTAGAGCAACCTAGTCACTATAAGCTTATAAATTCATTATAAACTTAATGAATAAGTTGCCTAGGCCAGGTAGCCTCAATACGTAATTTACTATCACTGATGCCAGAGTTTTTCCTTCTTCTCCTCATCTATCCTTGTTTGAGAACTTGGGGTTTTATTTTATTTTGGTCTATGGAGTCAGAAGACAGCAAAAGATTTCTCTTCTAGACATCAGCAAAATAGCGTGAGTGGCCTGTCAGATAAACATATTGCTTTAAAAGATTTAAAACTAATCCGCTACAAGAAGAAACAAAAATTATCCCACCTACAATTCAAATTTATTGAAAGGTATATTATCTCTTATCATCTCTTCATTAAGTATATGTACTTTGTATATATGCACACGAATTTAAAGCAGGTTACTTTAACTACAAATATATAGATATATGTGTCCAATGCATTATACGGATGTCTCACCTTGAAATTATCATACATATTCCAAAACAAAAATTACTATGGTTGTCTATTGAGTGGTTCAAAACCGTGCTATAATCATGAACTGGATATTGAATTGTCTTTGTTAATAAGAGGGAAAATTATAAGCATACATGACTCAGATTAGTAACTTAGAAAATCAAATAGACTAAAAATAAAATTACATCTTTAGACTTACTTAACATTCTTAACTCAGTTCTGCAATAACAAAAATGACATTCATCCAGAGCACAATGAAACTATGTTCTTGTACCCCTTAGATAGATGGTCTGTTGATATATTATTTGGCAGAAGATTCTCTTCTCTTCTTTTTGAAATCTCAGTTAAAGCTAACTCCATCCAAGAACTGGTAAACAGTATTATTTACCACTATTCTCCTACTTATTAAGTAGGTTTTGTGCTGTTTATATTCCAGAAAACATTCTCTTTCAGGATTCAGGAAAATACTGCTTTTTACATAAACCCCAGATCAGCATTACCTCACTTCCCAACACCAGGAAAAATTAATGAATAAAAAGACAATGGTACAATCAAAAAACATGATGTGAACCTACAGTAGGTGATTTTTTTTTTCATTTTGTTTTGCTTAAATCACTGGGTTTAGTGTACCTGGTTTAGATGAGGTTTTGCCATAGAGCAGTCTTGGCTATTGTTAAATACCCAAATGATTAGGAAAGACTCATAAGAAGCATAACCCCGCTTACAGTGAGTTTTACAAAACTTTAAAGGCTTTAACTTTTACTGAGCTTCTCACAGGATTTATACACTACCCATTCAACAGCAATAACTTGGCAAGAAAAATCACTGCTCTGATTGCCACTTGAGAAGAATGAAATAGAGCGAAGAAAAATGAAGGGTCTGAGAGACAATGAGGATGCAACTGAGGGAACAAAGACTCAGTAAAAAATCTGGTTTTATTGCAGAGAACCATCTGATAATAAATAAAGCTCTCCAATAGACAGAGAAAATACATTTGAGGATTACGCTGGGTATTTTGTACACTGAGATGAACTCAAGCTAAAGTAAAAATGGTGACTTAAGGAAGTGAAATGTGAGAGAAGAAGGAGGAAGGAACTCCCTTATTTTGTTTACTTTTTCATACTTTTCTGCATCTTTCTGAAGGGAATCTACTGGTGGAAGCATTTCCATGGCATGTAGTCTGTTTGGAGATAAACACTGGTAGAAATGGGTAGTCTCTACAGAGTGATCTGTGTCACACTGCTCTGAAGAGCTTATCTGACCATGAAATTTACTGTGAGGCACCTAAAATTATACACATGGGAAATGAGCACTTCATCCACAAAAGATACCAGGATATTTTTCAGGTCTATGTCAGTGAGGTCAGGATTACATCCAAAGATTTCACACAGACACAGAAGTAATCTTTTCAGAAAGTGGCAGATAGACAGCCATGCACACAGACATGTTATGTATCAATACAAATGGCGATTCTGAGAAATTTTATCTGTGGCATTAAATCTTTTGGACATATAACACATAAATCCAAGACTCATGATAAAACAAATGCTATTCTCTAACCTTTATTATTTGTGTATTGTGTCTCCTCAAAAAAAAAAAAATCAGACTCATGTTTTTTTTACATTCTATAGACTGTTTCTCAAACACAGTATCTATTGTTCCAGAAAAAGGATGGGATGGAAAGCAACTTGTCATCAGATAATGATACTGCCAAGAGGAGGTAGGCACATAAATAAAAGGTCCCACCAGTCAGATGTGCAGCTGGGAACTTTGCACAGAAATATCAACATGCCTTTCACTCTAAAGTCAGATGCATATGCATCTCTTATGGATTCTTTTTCCTCGTTTTTTTTCTTGTTTTCTTTTGGGGAAGGAACTATGACTTCAGGTATTACGTCTGTAATAACAGCTTTCCATAGGCTCTTTATTTAGGACATGAGAATGCCCTAAACGCCTGATCATCAAAAAAATGAAAAACCAGAACCCAAACAGAAGCCAAAGAAGAAAGCAGTGTAAGGCACGATTTAGCAACACATAAGAATCAAAAGGAGCCCTAAGCCAAACCTCAGTGTTACATTATTTTAAGTACAGCATGTTTCCCCAGCAGACCAGAAAAACCACTAAAGCTATGAAAAGTGATTCTAAGATGAGTTTTGTAACTTTGGTATCCATGAAAAGAAAAAGGCAGCAGCACGAAAATTCCTAGACATTAATGAAAAGGTAGACTAGATGGAAACCACTTTCTGCCAAGTACTGTGACGTCTGAAGGGTTTCAAACAGAGACAGAGAATTTTCCTCTGAAATGTCTGTCACCACCTGCAGCACTTGGGGTGGTTTGGCTGAGCTCTGAGTGAAGGAGACAGGGAGAGAACACTTGCAGGAAGCTCAGCCTGTGGAACAGCCTTGGCCTGCTCTTGAGAAAATACTGAAAAGCCAGAAAATTGTCATGATGGCCATCAGAGAAAATAAATGCTCATTTTGGGGAGACCTTCCTGAGCATTTAAACCCTAGCAGATTGCATTTGTCCTGCTGCAGCCTGAATTAACCCCAGGCAGCAGTGTCAAGCCAGCTAAACCACTGACCCTGCAACCTCCATCCTTCTGCTGGAAGAAACATAAACCTACAATGGCCAACACAAAGGAAGGATTACAGTCTCTTTTTCACCTCCAGGAACTCTTGCCAGTGTTTTGCTATGGAAAAACTGTTCTCTGTATTTCCTTTCATAGGAGACCTTCCAACATATGCAGGAGTGGAGCATGCAGACTTCTGGTCTCTAGCAGGGACCAGAAGTCTGAACTGGATATTTTTGGGGGTTACCAGTAACTGGTGGCAATGGGGTATTTTACAGATTAGTTACTTGAACTTGCCCTACCATGCCTTTTGTACGTTTATGGAAAACCTAGCCTGATGAGAAGGTAGTGCAGCACTCTGGTGAAATCTGTGATATATCAAGTCCAGACTTACTGCTCTGCACAATACAGCAGCAAGGTGGGTAACAGTGAAAGGGTACAGCCAGCGAGCTGTCTGCATGGATACTTCTACAGATGCAAGTAGGTGGGGCTCTTCTGTCCTCGATCCAAGCAATCCAGACCTCAGCCAGCTCCTAGTGCTGGATGGCTCCATTAATTGTACACTATACAACAATATATTACACATTTCAGCCATGCACGCATCTGAGGCACCGCCAGCCAGCCAACTCTGTGTGCAGGCTGAACCTGCAGGCCATGCACACAATCAACCCAGCAGATCCTACTAAATCAAAAACTCAACCACAACGACCCCAAAACAAACTCTCCCCAAAGCAGAAAGAAATAAAGAAACAAATATTTACATTTACAGAAATATTTATAATGTTAATTTCATTTCACAGCCAATGCTTTCTTGTGCTAAAATTTGTAGCCAGATTATCTGATGTAAGCATTAATGTATTGCCAAATATATTGTAATTTTGTTTAAATGCTTGCAGGCTCTCTCAGATTCCCCAGCTGTATCTAAAGTCTATGAGACCCTCAGAGAAAAACAGAATGTTACAAATGTTAAGTAGAGGCAACTGCATGTTGTAGTTGGCATCTTAATATAATTAAACATTTTTTTGGATTATTTCTATTTTTCAAATCCTGATAGGTTGTTTCCTTAACTGCCAGTATTACTTATTTTATTGTCAGCTGTGTAAAAGTCAAATCATAGTTTTCAAAAGAATTCAGGCTAGTACAGTTTAGCAATGGTTAAAAAATGTGTACTTCATATGGCAGCTGGGCTTTGATCAAATATGTTTGCTATATATCCAATGGCATATTTTCCTAAGATTCCTTTCATCAACGTATGGCCTCATTATTTCATGCACTGTCAGTGAACTCTGTACAGCACAGTCTGCAGGGTTTAATATATAAACTACACTATAGGGAAAGACATGCCGGAAGGATTTTAATTTACACTTCCAACAAATTGATTTAATAATTCATGACTATATGCGTGAACTCTGTTGGAGGAGGGGTTTTTTAATCCATTGTCCAACTAATTTTGGATCAACATTGTGTGCAGTCAGAATGTAAAATAATACACATACGAACGTGTACGCTGCAGTGCAGTGATCTTCGTTGGCCCATTAACCCAGTTATTTTATTGTTAGGCTGAATGCATTTGCTTTCTTCTTAGTTTTTTTAAACATTTGATTTCATTTAAATTTGGATTATGTGTGACAGGGAATCAGCAGAGCCTCTATAACAAATCCCACTTGTGAGCTTACACAAGTCACTGACTCAATGCAGACCTATTCCTCTTGATGGGCTTCCCTCAGGTACTCATCATCACAGCATCCGAGCAGTTTAAAAGCTTTAATGCCTCTATTCTCTATCCTCTATCCTTGTCATTAGGAGTTAATTGGATTTCTTTTAATGCTACCATAGGAGATGACATCCCTTGGATAAGGTCACACCAGCAGTCAGGACCAGTACCCACATCCCCTTAGTCATAGACCCAAACTTCTCCACAGGGACAACAGACTTGTGACTCCTGCAGTGAGATCCATGACTCAAATATCACTTCTACCAGTGTTTTATTCTTGATCTAAGTGCTTGTGTGAACTGTAGAAAATTACAAGCAATCACAGTTTCATTTTCTCTAAAGACCTTCACAGAGCTGCGTAAGGAGTAACATGCTGCCAGTGTGAGTTCAAACAGCAGGTTATCAAAGCTTTAACAGTCCTATATCCTCTGATCATCAGTTATACCATTTTCAAGGGTTACAGCATGCTGCTATCAGACCCTCAAAGAACTTTCTGTTTGTGTCACAGCAGAAATCAACTTATATTTGATGCAATGGTTGTTTTGCTGGTCTATTTTTAAGCTGCTTTGTGAAGGGTGCTATCATGACAGTTCCTGGAATCTGAAACAGCCATACTGAAAAAGAAACCCAGAATTCAGGCATCACCTCCTCCATTCAACACAGAAATATCTCCACTTTAGTTTAAAACCACAATAACTTTCCTTTGTCTCGTGAAGACAAAGTGAGGACACAGAGTGCATGGATGAATCAGTATTTCACTGAAAAAGGGGGAAGATTTTTAAATGGTTAACCAGTTAGTTTCCATAACCAGAAGACCAATATAAGAAAGGCAGGATGTAAAACACCACTTCTAATTTCCTTTTCCCCAGCAGTCATTTGTCCCCTAAGATGATGAGGCAATCTCAATCTTCAGGGAGTTCTGAGGTTTCATTCCCTAAAAGGAGTGTCAATACTGGAACAGGAGCTCAGAGAAGTCGTGGATTCTCCATCTTTGCAAACATTTGAAACTTGAGTGGACATAGCTGAGCATTCTCATCCAAAGCTGAAGTTACCCATTCTTTGAACTACAAACGAAACTGTATGACCTCCTCATGTCTCCTTCAACCTTAATTTTTCTACTACTTCCTTTAGCAGTTAATGGACAAATGAATAAATGAACTGAATCACACACTGAAGGTCTTGCTCAACATGCAACACCCTTCTACCTAAACTTAGATGCCTGATAGCCATCAAAGAACTTGTTCTACTCTCTAGTGATCTTATCTTCCCAAGGACTCTTCTGATAATGGCAATGCCTACCTGATCTGCTTACAAATCAACTACCTTACTACTAAAATCTGACTGAAAACGGGATCACTCTTCTATTATAGAACTGTCCAAAAGCTGCAGCAATTCAAGAACTGATTCACAGGCAGATCATAAACCCCAGTATCAAGAACAGCAATGTGTGCATAGGACAAGTGAGTACACACAGCACAGGAGCAGGGACTGCATTAGCTGTATAACTTAATTCAGTATCTCACAGCTGCCAGGTACAGTTCATCCACATGGTCCTGGTTTGCCCATCCCATGAAAACTAAACATAGAACTGAGTGTGAAAAGTATTAACACAGTATGTGAAATAAGGCTTTTGCCTGCATGTATGACACGAGACGGGGATCTCTTCCAGGATTCCCCCACTGGAGTGAGAAGAAGCTGGGTGAGAAATGGCACCGGATGAACTGCTGACACCCAAACCAAGCCAATGACTTCTGCTCACCCAGAAGACAAGACCATCTGCGTGTTTCAGGCTGATCTCTCTTTTCTGTCCAAATCAGTGACTCCTTCCTGCCAATGGCACCAGCAAATGGAAGCCAATGTAGCTACCACATTAATTATTTCTCAAGGTTGTGGGGAAAAAAATGACTAGAAAGGATTTGGGCTCCACACTGGCTTAGCTAGGAAAACAGACGTGGTGGAGAAGATTGTGTTTCCATAGCCACGGCTGAGCAGGTGGCAAAGACCCACCACAGGTGCTTGTTCCGTAGAGGATTCCACTCTCTGGTAAAACAGCCACTCCTCAAAGAAACCAGGGCTTGAAGATATCCAGGACTCTTCCTGTCAGATGAGCCTTGTGTAAGTTTATGAAGCCTTGGAATCACGATGATTAACCATCTTCCTTAAGCCATTCCCCACCAGGCTTTAGTGCTTTTAAACCACTGACCCCTTGAATTAAAGAGGGAGATTTTTTTTTCACAGCTGTGACTCAACACAGGAAGGAATTCAGAGACATCTGAAAACAAAGCCAGGCAGAATTTAAAACAAAATCCTTCAATGACAGATTTAGCAAGTGATGGGCACAGCTGGAGCTTACAAATATAACTAAGCAAATGAGCATGCATTATACAACAACCTTACATAGACAGATCCTATGAAGGGCAATTTCCTCATAAGGAACTGGAAAAACCAAACTGCTATGAATAAATCATCAGAAAAATGAGATATTGGCTGTTCAAAAGGAATCTGAGTCCTTGGGTCCTTCAGCAAACTAAATGGTAACCAGCTCTAAAATGAGATATGTGACAACCAATTAAGCAACTTAAGCCTTGATATTTAGTTATTGTCTATTTAAGTCACAATGCAAAATCAAAACTCCTGTGTCTAGAGAAGAATAAAACACTACTAAGATATAGTTTTCAAAACTGAAATAATACCTTTCATACATTCAACTTAAAATATACAGTAACTAGTGCATACATCATTGACTCATTAAAAAGGAAATGTATCCCTGCTATTTCAGCTGGGAAAGCTGATGCTAAATGTACTCAGTAGATATTCTAGGAGGAATTGAAGTGAAAAAAGAGTGGAATTAGATATTAACAGCTAATTATCAGTGTCACTATCTTAAACATGACATGCTTCTTTCTACCCAGTCAAATGGGCTACATGACGCAGCATATCAGTTTTAAGAAGCAAACACAAGTTTGCAGATGAACTTTACAAAATGCAACAAATATCTTGAAGATAATCAATCATGAGGAATAAACCTATTGACCACCTTCACACAGTACTGAAAAAGCAAAACAACAATGACTACTGAAAACTGCTTCCCTTGTCTGCTCAGCTGGGGTATGTGACTTGCATTAATGGCAAAGGGAATAATGTACTTGCACTCAGAGCCTGGACTGACTGATGTCAAATGAAGTTCAACCATTCATATTAATGGGGATCAGCATTTGTCTGAGGGAATGGAAGCCTCTCAGACCTCAGGGTCATGAATTGACAAGCTATCGAACATTTTCTCTGTAGTGCTGACCATCCTCCATCCCCACTGAGCTCAGCTGTCTAGACCCTTAGTCCCACTCCAGCTGCTTTGTGCTCCTCCTGAGGCACAGAAAGAGCTCATTACTGAGTCTTTCTGTGTAATGTGCAATGCGGGCTGAGGCCTCACAACTCCCTTTCTAGGAAACACAGAATAGTCACATTTTTCTGCACCCCAAGAAAAACATAGAAACACACATGCAAACTGTAAGTTTTGTTATTCTGGAGATCCGTAAACGACTAAAGCCATACAGTGACAGTAGTGCCATTAATGCCAAAAAAAAAAAAGAAAAAAAAAAAGACACTGAAAATATCACCTAAAAAGAACACAGATGACTAATAACTTGTACCAAGAAAGTGATTGTTAAATTGCTATGGTCTCACGCCCCTAATAAACTGGGAGAATGTAAATAGCGTTTTTTCTTACAGAAGGACTTTCTGGAAAAATACCTTCTCACAGCACTTATTCTTGAATGGTTTCAGAGCATCTGTAAGCTCATAGGTTGTAGTCATGCTAATGATCAGCAAGCAGTAACTTCAGATGGCTCATGAAAGTCTGTAGATGATATTATCTGTCAAAACATTAAAATATGCAAAGAAAAACACTGCAGAAGAGTTTTGGTCTTCTTAATATCAAGTAGAGCAATTTTGGGAGTAAGGACAATTATAATTTTCACAGTCATCATTAATCCTAATAATATTAAGAACAGCAATAATAACAACGATAGCCGTAACTTTTTTCCCAAACTTTTTTGGCAAAAAAAATTCTGCCAGATGCAAATTTAAATTTTATGGATGATAAGAAAGTTGGCTCTTTCCAGTGAGATTTACAATTATAACACAGCTCTGGCAGTCAGGACATGCAGAGTGAGTGAATTCAAAAAGCCCACTCAAGCCTTGGCATCTCTGTTTCTTAGAGGCACTTCAGCCACATTCTTGTTTTTAAGAAGTGCAAGTATAAACATTAAAAAACACAAAACAATAAAAAGATAAGAATCCAGCATGCAAGGCCAACCCTAACAAAGGATGAGACAAATTGAAAAAACAAGATTAAAATAAATGCCTTATGTGCATAATAAATTTCAGTATCATGAGTCACTAGACTGACTCATGAACTATAACTTGAGCATGCCTCTTTTAATTGTTCCACATAAGGATCCCCTTTCTGAAGAAGAATAATATCCTTAGCAGACATAGTGCTACAGCTGTTTTTTTCTTTATCAATAGTATATGTGTACTGTAGTGCAAGTTATGGAACTTAAGTTCTGCTGCAGGTTTAGCAAGAAGCATGTAGGATGTAGAAGATATGCAGCTAGATCAGAAAATGCCCTCTATGTGTACTTGGAGAATTACCAGTAGAAATCACCACAAAACCAATGAAGATCTATTCTTCACAGTAATGTCAGGTAAAATATTAAAGCTAAAAAGGCAAGACTGCAAACCTATGTAGTCAGTAACTGAGCAAGTAATCACATTTGATATTCTTTCACAGCATTAAAGTTGTCTCTCAATTTTCTCTCCTTAGAAATATGGGTCACAAAACACATTACTAATTTTCTACATTTAAACAGTTCTGGGTTTTCTCCACCTTCAACATTCATTTCCGGTTCCAGAAAAATCCTCTCATACAACAACTTGTTACTGAAGTGTGAATATGAAGACTGAAAACTGAAGGCTCATCCAGTTTAGTAGTCTCTTTTCAACAGTAAGAAGAATAATTATAGAACATTTATATATGATATTTCCCCACCCTTAGTGCTCCCCCTTCTCTCCATCTATTTTCAGCTCAGGAGATTTCCTGAGCCTATTGTGGCCTGTCTATTTTGCAACCCCCAAGTAGATATCACTTTCAAGTACTTGTCCAGCGTCCCTTTGAGCCCTTGTAAAATTCTTGCATCTGCAACACCATCTGGCAAACAATTTTATATGTCTGCTACCCAATGTGTGAAGAATCACTTCCAATACCAACAGTGCAATGTGATAATGTATTAATTTCCCCTCATACACCACCACCTTCATAATATTAGCCACAAAGTAGATCCCACTGGGCAATAAAAAACCTGAAAATTCTGATTTAGTTGTGATGATCACCCAACTGGTTCAACATCAGAGGCATTACACGTGCTACCTCATTATTTTATTTTGCATAATCGTCTCACAGAGTGAGTGGGAAATTAAGTGAAAATTGGCCAAGAGAAAGTTAAGAAGGTGATAGCAGTCATCAGTTCTAATGAGTGTTTGCTGCCAAAGAAAAATATCTTGCTATGGTCACTGCACAAGATGAGATATAATATTTCACAACTAAATCTTTGGTGAGAATCCAGGACCAGCTTTGAACAAAGTAAGTTCAATTCAACAAAGTAAGTTTTTGCCAAGGCTGGCAAATACATGGGTGGGGCTGTAAAACCAGAGGTGAGATCAATGAAAGAGAAACCCTTCAGGTTTCACAGCCATCAGTGGCTCCACACCAGTAGCAGAAGGGCTCCTACACATGAACTGGTCAATACCTACAGACAGGTAGGATGAAAAAGGCATCCCAGCACCCAGCACTTGAGGAGCTCTGTCGCATCTCTCCTTGACAAGGCCCTTTGCCTCTCTCACACTGCAGTAAAATTCACTTTTAGTTTACTGAAATGGCCGAGTTTTCTCATATCCACAACTTTTACTCTAATAAAGGAGGCATGGGGGTGAAGGGTTTTACTTTTGCATTAGCTGATAATGTATCTTTAAAATCTTCTGCTCTCAAAATTATTGAATAATTTAAGAAATGCGTTTTAAGATTTATGCTACAAACTGACTGTGAGGAAACAGAGTTATAAGCTCTATTAATCTTCATGTTTCAAGGTGTGAGTGATGTAAGAAACACCAGCTTGCAATATGGAACAGTAAAATTGCGAAGATTTATGCCTTCCGTTGAAACATCTGGTCTTACCCACTCTTGGTGCCAAAATGGCAGACTGGATGAGCTCCTTGTTTATTCCAGCCAGGCGTTTCCTTGACTCCTGGACTTTATGTTAAGACATGATGAACATCTTACTCCCACTGGAGAATTTTTACTCTCAGAAGTCAATAGGTCAGAACTTGAAATTTACAGCTCATGAAAGGGATTCCTCCTTTGAGTCTGTTAGCTTCTAGTGCATCAGTAGACAAATATGAATACTTAAAACAATGGTACGTTATGTACTCCATACTTGTGCTTCATACAGGCACAGGCATTAATTTAAAGGCCTGTCAGAACACAACTTCTTTAGCAACAGAGTGAATCATGAGGAGTAGGAAATATCCAAAAGGGTTACATCTCACAGAAATACAGCAGTGATCCCTACCAAAAAAGTTCCTTTCATTTTACAACAACAAAGTTTTCAATTCAGTATTATAAACTTTAATAATTTCAGAGGATCAAATTAGTTGTATTTATTTACTTAGAATTCAGAATAATCTCATTCTTTCTGTTATATCTATCAAAAGTCAAATTTCAAGTTAAGTTAGTATCTGCAGTGGATCACGATAATATAAAGGCATTTCTGTCACTGCCTAATGAGTTTCAGAATTGTTTCAAAAAATCCATTCAGAAGTTTCTTGACTTTATCAAAAACTAACATTAAAACAATGATGGAAAGTATTACACTTTCTGAAAAGAAAGTCCTCATTAGCTTTTAAAACAGAAAAGTTACACGGCCTTTTTCAATTACAGTTACTCTTAAGATTTTCCAGAGGTAGCTACAGTTTGGCTTTGACCGTACTATTGCAAAGTGCCAGAAATACCAAATTATAGTAGGGAAAATGTTGTGTGTGCACACATGTATGTGTTTGTCTACAGTCTGCATGAGCACTTGAAAAACATCCAACATATACACACAGCAAATCGCATAATTAAAATTACTCTTATGCAGAAGAAATTTGTCTTTAAAGTAGAAAACAATGAAAGGACAGCAGAGATTTCTCAGTACTAAAACATAATGCTTCATTTAATGGGTAATCCCTGGAGCATATGGATGTTTACCTCACTCTGGGCAAGCTCAAGTGCATAGACAGACAATTACAGTGCTTCAGCTGATGTATGATAACTTGTTAAGCTGCTATAATGCAGTGACATTCTTTCACGGGCTTATAGACTGCATTTCTATATTTTACTCCCTGCCAATATGACTTTTGTCTTCCAGATTAAATGGCTATAAAATATAAATGGCATGTTCAAAGTTAGAATGCCTGAATCTGAATACACAAAGCCCTGGAAATTTAAAAACTGGAACCTCTGTCTGCAGTCTCTCTGTGAGTTTGGCAGGTACTGCATCTGCATCCACTCTGCCTTCAGAAAAATAAAATATTATTAAATTTAAAAAAAAAAAAAAGACAGCATTTTGCAATAGGAAAATCACAGTACAATTTGGTTGCATTGCTTCTTACATGAATAATGGCTGGACAGCAGACTTATTTACAATGACCCATTGAATATGGTTCAAAAAAAATTTTAATATGTAGATATAGGCTTCAGATGAATAGCAAACGCTGGCAAATGGCTTCAGAGAGACTCCAAGTTCTGCTTTGGGAGAATGGCAAAAGGAGGAAATATATTGCTAAAGCCTCTCTTCCCACCACTTTTACACTGCTGCCTCCTGTCAGAGTGTAGGGTGCAAAGTTCTGAGACTGGTATTTGGCAAAAGCACAGCTTAAATTATAAAAAAAAAAAAAGAAAAAAGAAAACCTAATGAAACTGCTTTGGTCAATCACACAGAGCTATTGAACACCTCCTTTACTGTGGTGAGTCTTCACTTCTCCATTAAATTTGTGAAAGCTGAAGGCAGTACTTCAAACTATTAATTTTCTAGGCTTTTAGACAATATATAAAAATCTTACTTTTCTATTCCATATTACTGGACAAGGAAAGTTTAAATACAGCAATTCTACTGCTTGGTAATAGGTAAACTCTAGAATCTCAGAAATGCCCATACTTCTTTCTTTCAATGTATTTGATCCAAAATTTTGGCTGTCAGTGTAAAAGGAATTTTAAAGTGGTTTTAATGTTCTTCTATTCATAACGATCTAAAGATATAAAAGATGCAAGATTCACAGAAAAGCAACCCATGCACACTCAGATACAGACATACACAGTATAGACAGGTGTGCTTTGTTCCACAAGAAACTCTTGTGAGTCACAGCACCTGAGTATGAGTTTCCAGATTATTACAATCTTATTTCTTAAATATTAAAAACATAATGCACTTAAGAAGTTTTTTTGGTTGTTGTTTTTTGGGGATTTTTGGTTTGGGGTTTTTAGGTCTTTTTTAATGAAGCCAAAAGTAGCAATCAATGGTCATCTATGTTTTGGTTGGCCTATTTCACACAAGAGACCCTTGATAGTAAACCATGGCTGAAATATCAAAATTCCTTCAAATACTTATCTCTGTTAATGATAACTACAGCTGCACTCAAAATCTGCTGCCCTTGATATCACTTACATTCCCACAGGAATATAAATCTCCAGGTTCAAAAAAAGGTATTTGTCTCAGGGCTCTGGAGAAACACACAGCTTTGTTCTTTTGATGCTGCATAATATTATTACTGGGTTAATATCATGAAGTAGACTTTCTTTTTTTTTTTTCCTGAAGCTTATCTAGTCTCACAATATTAATCTGAAAACAGGCCAAAAGAAAAAACAGGAAGAGAGATACAACAAATTCAGAGCTCAAATATGGTCATTTGGGCCATTGCACATCTTCAATAGAAGCAATTTAGTCCAAGACATGGGAATATTGAAAAAGAAACATTATGAAGGGAGACTACTGAAAGCTGTTTCCTATCTGTTAGAGATCAAAGAGGATCAGACCAAATATGAAATTATCTTGTAGCTGAGGTAATAATGTACCTCTTGATCTTGAAATTAAATGTTTAAAAATCTGTATTTCTACCCGTCATTTTAAAAGAAGTGCATTTTAATCCCATGAGTAATCTAACAATGATAATCAAAAAACTGTAACATATAATTAAATTTAAAAGCAAGATCTATTCCGTCCTTGAATCAGAATTATTCCTTTCATCACGGTAAAGCCATACTGTTTTTAAAATCTAGTGACTATATTTATTTAATTTAATTCATAAGCCCCTGGTTATCACTGTAATTTTACTCATACATAGGTTATCTAATGCACACTGCTATAGCTGTTTGAAGTATATTTCCAAAACCAGAAAAGAACTAAGACCCAGAGACACATCACCACCTCTTGCAGAAATGTCAGTCATGCTATGAATAAAGCATAAGCTTAGAAAAACATCATCACCCAGCAAACAAATAGCATTTGCTGAACCAAACACATGTGTCTGGAGCTCTGCTCCCGAGCTAATTGGAGGCAGATCCTTGCACCGTGCCACAGGACGCCGCAGTTGAGAAATCCCTCGAGCTGGTCATGGAGAGTTCAGCACGCTGTGCAACGGCAATTGCCAAACTCTGGGGCAGGAGGCATGGCCAGAAATCCCAGAAACCAGGCTAGGAAACAATGCTGTCATCTGTCACGGACATCCCTGACACGGCAAGGAAGGCAGCAAGGACAGGGACCTGCACTGAGCCATTGCAAGGCTGAGCCCTGGTCTGGGGGATGGCTGGGGCAGAGAACAGGGAGATGAAGGGTAGGTGACACCAAGGAAGGATGACGGAGTCAAACAAGCAAACAAGGCCAGCACCTGTTCCTGCAAATGATGGCCCAAACCACCACTGCATCTGTGTTCATCCAGGCTGGTGCAAGACTACGCCAGGGATACCATGGAGACTGGGATGGGAGGGATTATTGCCTCCTTAGTTAGTCTTCTTAAAAACTGGAGGCACACTTAGATTACACTGAAATTACTCAGTATCTAAACAGCAAAAGTTGAATGGGAATAGGCATACCTGTAGCTGGCAGACTGCCTTATCCAAAGACACTATCAACTCAGACACAGGAGACCCAACCTCTGTGCTCATGTTAAGCACCTAATTCTAAAGTGATGTTGAATTTAGAATGCTAAATAGTTAGCTATGACTCCCTGGTATATCCAAAGCGGGAAAAAAAAACAAAAAAAAAACAACCCAAAAAAAACCCAACAAAAAATCAGCTGAACTCTCAAAGAGCCTGTTCTAGAAGCAAGTAATGAACTGACGAGTACATTCACTGGGATCTGGCCCAGCCTCATCTCCACGTCGGAGGACAGAAAATTTCGAAACTCTCCAACAACCCTTCTCTTCTTTCCTGTGTGTCAGACTAACCCCGACCCGGAATGTATCTTCTAGTTCAGCATTGTCCAACATATGGTTCCAGGCAGGATGTTGCCTGTAAAATGCTTATGCACTAATTCCACTAATTAAAGCATTCAAAATAAAAGTAGAGCCTTCCGAGGGGGACCAAAAGGCAGTGCTGCCTTTCTGACAAAGACGTGCCATCAGCCACAGCCAAGGTTGGGAACTTGACTGATGTACTGAGCTAATGTGTCTCCAAAAAAAACTATGAGACCCCATCAGCCAAGCTGTGGATCTTGATTTACCCACCTGACACCTCTATTCAGCCCTGCTGGGCTGGACTTTGCAGAGCATCCCTGTAAGAAGCGTCTGCAAAAAGAGGGGAAGGGAGGAACACTTTGGCCTTGGTAAAATAGGTTTAATAGAGTTGGAAGTTGCTGAGGTGATTACCCTGTGCAAACTGACTAAGGAACAATATCCAAACAAAAGTCTGACACAACTGTCACAACAAAGTCAGTTCTGAAAGACATCTGACAAGGCAACATCTATTTTAAAAATCCTCAGGATATTAACTGCGTATTTGCATTTTGTATTAAGAAGACTAAACATCATGAAAACAGCTGAATTTAGCACAAACAATAGGCCAATAAATACAATACTAGTGCTTTAAAATAATTAAATAACCATTTGTTCTTGCATTTATGTTGCTTCCAAATTCTGGCAGAATTCCTTCAAATAAACAAACTGCTAGGTTTTTTGTTTTGTTTTGTTTTGAATTTTTAAAGATTACATGTTGGCAGTTATTTAGGCAAATGTGGACATTTGTTCCATTCATCTGAAGTGGAAAAAAAGCGACACATCTATCACGTTGCATTTTTACTCTTAGGAAGCCAAAACTAGGGCCCTCCAGGGAACAAGAAGTTTAATTATAAACTATCACTGTACCACAAGATAGATCTCGGACATATCTCTGGGAACACATTCAATACACTACGCCAATACCATCTGATATGCTATTTTTCTCTTCTTTTTTTTAATGCAAGACCATGGTTCTTTTTTTGATGTAAAAGGAAGAAGTCAACAAAGTAGATCAATTACAGACCTGCAAAGTTTGTTGCAAAATAATGCTCATAATACAGTTAGTGATTCTTCAGAATCAAAAGAATAGAAAAACAAAAGCAGCGTCACTAACTAGCAATCTATTTGTTGTTTAAATGGTGACTAAATTTGTGCTAACACTGAGAAAATATAAACTATAAAGTCAGAGTCACAATGCAAAACCACACTGTAGTTTCCAGTTTCTATAGAGCTTTTTATAATTTTTTTATCAATTGTGAAAGCAGAAGTGTCTGAATGAAAAACAGAATTACCCCCACATTACTTTCTCCCTTTTCACCCTCCTCATCAATCAAAAGTAGGGAATTTATTCCAGCATCTCCAGTTAGAAATCTTAATTGCACATGATAGTTGGTTCATTTCTTTCCACAGAAAATTACCGTATTAGGAATTTTGTTAATAAATGACATTTCAATTAGAAAAAAAATGAAAGTAGTTGTAACCATTGTATAACTCAGTGAGACTATTTAATAAGGCTGAATTTTTGATTTCCATTCTGCAACAGAAAAGAAAATGAGTTATGTCAATAACACTGTCACCAAGGTCAAGCCCCATAGGAATCCCTATGAATTCCTTCTAAAATCCCGTGTAGATCTGTAAACTCTGATCTTACCCACCACATCGGTGAAGTGCGGAGCTTATTCTAAACAACTGCACACTGACAGCCTCACTCTGTTTTCACAAAGATGAACTGGATCTCTAGAAAGGCACAGAGCTGTGGTATCACACAAGAGGTGTCCATCAGGTAAATTGATTCTCTTGAGCAAATGAGTTGCAGAAGTAAACATGAAAGCTTTGTACTGAATCTAATTTAGATAAATAAATTCTGAAGACCCACACATGACACTAAAAATGAAGACTAATTTATCTTCTCTGAGAAGAGAGATGTCTACTTAGATCATATATATAAAAACTGGTACGAATACTATTACCCATGGTAATAGTATTTTCTGTGTTCAGTATCTTTGAAGGTTTTCAAGCCTCTTGAGATCATGCAATTTCTAAACATGGTAAAATGAAAATGCAATTATTTTGCCTCAATAATGATGGTCAATATTTTAGAAAAGCTTACCGTTGCAAATAGCAATTATCTAATTACTCATTCTCATTTTCCTTCTTCTTTCTTTTCCCAGCAATTAACTTCCCTGTGAATATTTTCACATTTTTTAATGAAAGCAGAAGTGATTTATAATAAAGATTTATAACGAAGTCTCCACTATGGAGTTGTATCAGAGTAATGCAGAGGGGAATCAATAAGGCACGTGTTGGTATGTGTCCACTGATTTCACTGAAGTTGAACTAATTAGGTAGAAAAGGATCATGGCCATCATGACCCTATAATATTGGTGACATTTGTGGTCACTAGTACACTAATACTCAATTCCTTAGTTCTAGTTGTAAATTCCTTTGACAGAACAATTAGCAAGCACAATCATTCCAATAATTGGAATGGAAGCAGAGTTTGTCTTTATTACTTTAGTGTAAAAATATTTGACAATATCACTAAGGCTCAGTCTCACCTCCATTCAATTCAGGTACCTGAAAAATAGAAGGTGGCAGCCTGGTCACTTGAAACTACACACATAACCAACAGAGAGGAACAGTAACCACGGGGAAATGAAACTACCGACCTGAGCTGCTCAGTGGCGTCTCATTACTCTACTTAAGATTCAGATTCTATACGGGAGGAAAAATGTAGGTCTAGGCTGACACTTGTTTATAGATTTCCCTACACCCAGACCAACTAGATGCTCCCAAAGCCAACAAAAACATTACTAGAACAATTTCTTTTGTTTCTCCAGTTCCAAATCTACAGGTAGTTACTCCCTACATAATGCCTTTTGCTGAACAATCACGAACACCCCTGACATATCTGAGCATGGTCCTCTGCTGCAGGAGGTAAAGAATCTCTCCAGTAATTGTCATAGGTTCTTATCCTCCTGCTTCTAAGACAGCAAAGTGTATCAGTGATGTTAGGTGCACATGTCCTTACTGTAGTAGCATTCTCACTTGAGAGGAAATGAACGAACATGTCAGTTTGTGCAACAGGGATTTCATCACAAATAAATTGAGAACATTACATGGCCAAGAACTGAAAAGCTGCAAAAATTACAGCTGGAGTGAATGTGATGGAAAACAATGTGATCCTGCCCCTTATAGTAAAACTGTGAAGCAAAGAAAAATAAAGGCAATGTTTAACTCCGCTCATTTAAAAAGAACAAGACAATGTTTCTCCTTCCTTGGTGTCTTTCTCAATCAGTGCCCACCCTCTGCAGGAATGACTCAGGAGTCCTGAGGAAGACAGGCTTTCTGATTTGCACGACTGCATGATCAAAAAATGCATCCTAGGGCATATACATTAGAGAGTGTGAAGGGATTGAAGTGCAGACAGTGATCTTTTGGGATGCTGATAATGAAAGCACTTTTAAGTTATTTCTTATGGTTTCCAATGGAGGGGACCATGGCTGCAAATCACTGAAACCTGATAGATCTACATGTCTAGTGATTTATTATTACTATTGAAAATAAAATCAGTTTTATTCAAGTGTCTATGCAGATATACCCTCTGTATTCAAGTAGTTAAAAGAGGTTTGATTAGTCCTGTATACTACTGAGGGTTCTGCCCCTGCTTACTCTTGTCTCCCAAAGCATAAAAGTGTTCTGAGCAGCGGTTGTCAAAGAACCAGACTAGACAACAGAATTGTCACATCAGGTACCAGAAGTCTTCTGAAAAAGCGGCAGAATATTGCTGTCCTGGATATACAGGAAGTGGAATGGGGAACATGTCCCAGTCCTAGATTAGAAACTGAACATAAAAAAAGAAAAGTCTCATTTTTTTTTTCTCTCAAGCTTTTACATTTACAAAATTGGTCGTTCTATTCTTTATATATATATAAATTTGCAAATGTAACTGAAATAAACTGATTCAAGGAACTGAAAACATATCACTACTGTTTTTTTAAAAGCTCGTATTAGTCAAACCATCTGACTAGGTTGTGATACTACTTCTGTCACTGAGGTTTGGGTAAAGACCAGAGCAGCTTTCTCCTGGACTGTCCCAGGACATTTCACTTAATCTTCTGCCTCCCACCCTGGGTCTCACTCATCTATTTCAGTTTGTCTCCCTGTGTGGCCATACTGGGAGCATTCTCAAGATAAACCCACAGGAAAGAAACAGAGAAGAACAGGAACCGTGCAAGAGCCTGCCTGGACAGATTGAATAATGCTCCCAATTTGTTAAGATGACTGAACCTCCCCAGTGTTATTGTTTTATCATTCCTTTAAAATCATAACTTAATACTTTCATTCTCTGTGAACTAGTACACTGAACACAGTTACTTAATGGTGAATATTAGAAAAACATTAATGTAAACATAAAATAATAATGTAAATGTACTGACATATGCTTATGATTATTGTTATAAATACCTTTTGGGAAAGCCATATCAAATTTATAAAATGTAGCTTTAACCATGGCCCAAAATTCAGGGTTCTGTTAAATACATTCAGCCTGGATCTTTTTGAGTCTCCATGTGAAGACAGTGTAGGCTTTCAAAACAGACTGAGCCTGGCCATAAGACAACAGGATCAGAGACATACTTCTCCTGCAAGGAAAAGCACTTCAAACACCAGGGTGCCAGTCTGTCAGCACTTATCACTCAGTGGGTTATAGTATCTTTACAGCAGATTCCCCTTCCAAACTTTTATTTCATCACACTCCTGACCTTGCTGCATGCGGCCCCTTCAGCAGAGTTCAAGTCTGCCCCATGTAAGACACAGAAAGTTTATTCACCACTTCTCATTACCATCTGAGAGACTTGTTCATTGTAAGCCAAAATTATTTACTCTGCTGCTTTGGGGGCGTTCATGGAGGAGGAAGAGTCTCAGGAAGGAAGAAATCTAATCAAGAAAATGTAATGCTGTGAAGAAAACGAGCAAAAATCTGCCCTTTCAGAAGTAAATGACTGCTTCTGCTCTTGTTTGGTGAGCAACTTTCCATCCAAAAATGGGATGGAAACTGAGGTGGCTAGACCATTTTGTGCTCCAGCTAATACAGTGTTTCAGATCAAGAAAAACAGGCAAGGCTGCATCACTCTGGCCTGCCTCGTATGGACTCTTTTTTTTTTTTCCTTTGAAGCATTCCATTTGCTATTCAAGCCAAGACAAGAAAAGAAACATTTTTAACCTTAAGGGTCTGACATAAGCCTACAAAATGAAATAGCCAGGACTGAAGTGAGGCAGGTTTTACAGTTTTTAAGAGGCTATCCTTTGTTCCTTCCTTAACAGTACATTATAGCCAGGGAAAACTTTGCAAGCTGAAAGCAAACAGGCAAGAGCAGATTCAACTGCCTTTATCTGAACTGAAATCTATGCAGGTCAGGACCACTTGGTACTAAATACTCTACAAATAAAGAGCAAGTATCAATACCTTCCCTGATGAGCTTACATCTAGGAAGAAAAACAGAGGATGGGTGGAGGAAAAGTCTGTGTACCAACAGGGATATGGTACAGTCACCCCTAGAGCCACTCGGACTTGAGCTGCCAGACCCCAAGTCTAAGTTTGGAGCAATAAATAAAATGCGCCAGACACTATTTGCAGACTCTGAGACAAAGCAGCCTGGCACAGCTTCTGTCTATACAGCTAAACACTCATTCCCTTCAAAACCAAGTGGTCTCATCCATATTGTCTCCTGGGAGCCCTCGCATCTGCCCAGCTTACAATCAGGCAGTTTGGAAATGCGCTACTTGACAAGAGCAAAAACCAGTCCAGTGAACACGCTAACAAACATCACAGGCCCATGCAGGCCAGCACAGACTTCTGACCTTGTTTAACTTGCAAATACAGATGTGACTCATCTGTCTCCCCTGTGATCGGTTCAGAGTCCCTGCACCCACAAGGGAAATGGGCCACTAAAGCCATCAGCCAGTGAAAAGAGCCAGCAAAACATCCCATCAAGTTTTGGCACTTAAAAAATACTGCCTTTCATTGTGTAATTCCTGTGGAAAATACAAGACGTGGCAAAACCTTGCAAAATATTCCAACAGTGTGGATACACGTCAGAACCAGACTAACACAGCCATCAGGTAGAAATCAAAATAGGAAGGGGATTCTAGGTTTTATTAGCATATGGATAGATAAATTACAGGTGAACTCTTTTGAAATTTAACTCTGGGGTTTTTTTTTAAAAAAGGCAGTGCTAGGGTAAAATACAGGCTGGTTTTTTATGATCACTGAAGCCATTTTCAGAAAAGCTTTGACAAAACTGGAATAAAACAGCAGAGAGCTGATTTCCACTACAGCGCACACAAGTGTCCTTCTACAAGGTGCTGCTGTTTTAGAGCAGCAGTTCACCGACTTCTTCATAGACTTATTTCACCTTCCACGAGATACCAACCACAAAAGGCAAGGGATAAAAGCCGTGCAGGCAGCACTGTGACATGGGGACAGCACTGATCTCCAGTGCTTGTCACAGCCCTCATGCCACTTCTCAGCACCTCTTCCCTTCTGCCAGAGGACCCATTCAAGGAGTCAGTCTCAGCTGCAGTCAACACTGGCTGAATTATTATAAACACCTGACATTCAGTGCTGCTGTGCTTGGTGGAAACAGATCTGCAGGACTGAGGACAGAGGGCTTATGATGAAATGAGAGTGGAAATGAAGAAATAACCTTTTAAGATGGCAGGGTTAGAGATAAAGAGAGCTATGTGATGAGTCTCTCATTCTCTTCTACCACATGCTCAGAAGAAGGGATTAAAAACTGATGAGTTAAGAAACTAGCAAAATTATTGCTAGCATCCTCGCCATATTCAGATGAGGTGCCTAATTTTTTTTAAAATTAATTCATGTGGAAGAAAAACTAAAACAAAAAAATAATCAGCATGGATCTTGGAAGAAAGAATTTCAGGAAGTATTTTATGTCAAAGAACAGTCCTTCTGCCAACCAGCTGTTGGGGTTTTTTAAAAATTTGTGGGAGTTGAGCTTCTACAGCTTCCTTTCTTTTTTCCATTCCAGAAGCCTTGGGGATGTCTCTCTTCTAATTTTAAGCCCACTCATGAGCTGGGAATTCTTTTGCCAATGTGTGAGTGTGAATGATATAAATGGAGACTGCACAACTGCTTACCTCTTTTCTTGCCGCTTGCTATTTGCCTAACTCTTCCCTGAGAGCAATGGTAGAAACCTTTTCATGGGTTTATTTGGATCAGTGGAAACAAAGACTCAGTCTCAGTCTCTCAGATGTGTATTTATAAAGTCTTCTACAGAACAGGAAAACTTTGTTTAGTATGAAGAAACTGAAATCAGGAGCCACCAGTTTGTCTGATACAGAAAGTATTAGGAGTCTCACTTGCACAGTTCTTGGCACTCGCACCTCCAGGGATGCTTTCAATAGAAAAGGACTTATACAGAATGATCTTTAAAATTTACGTGGCTCAACGGTTTGAAAATGCTCTCAGTTTCTCTTGGAAAGTATCTGATAATTGGTGCTACAGATCCAAGGCTTTGGTCTCCCACGAAACACATTCTCAGTGGCCGTGGACTTGTCCATGTCTTTGGTCTCTAACACACTCGCTAATTTCTTTAATCAGTTTCAACTCACGATCTTTGCACACAGCAAGTAGTCTAGTGAGGCTCTGAGTGCAGATGAACTTCAGTAGTGCAGGTGATAATACCTATTTTTGTTGTGTATTGCACTTGCACACCTCAAAAGCTGTTTGTATCGCTTAATTAAGTTGTTTTGCTTAATGTAATCCTACCTGGTGCAACATGACCAGTTAGTGCTGTGTCACAAGAGAAGAAACTTTTGCAAATGCCCGAGCTATTGCAGTTACTGCTGCAGCTGAAGCTTGGCCTGACTGCTTCACTTCCAAATTTTTGGTTGCTTCTTTGCTATTAAATCTTGGAAAGCCTCCAAAATAAAAATGATAAAATCCTGAACATCACAAAAGATGCGTTCTTCCACATATTTGTAGATCATCTTTGGCACAGTTCCTGATTTTAGCAATTACAGCTTTCCCCCAAGCTCCCTGCATACTGCCCACAGATACAAGGCTTTGTATGATCTGTCACTTAATTCAGAAAACTACAGCAAGCTAGTGCAGGAACCCTATGGTAGACAGTAGAGCAATTCAATACTAAAGCACTGTTAGGTCTCTGTACAGTTTCCTCGATCGATGTTACACTGCTGATCTATTTTTATGTATTATTTACACTGGGGCAGTGCCTAGAGGCCCCAGCCAGGGCAGGACCCCACAGTCCTGCACACACTATGAAGGAGGATACAAGGGCCTCTCTTCTTTGCAGCTTGTAGTCTAAATACAAACTGAATGAGACCAGATGGAGAAAACAGTCAGAGGGAGGAAAAAGTGAGACAATTGTTAGTAACAGGCAGAGCACAACAGCTACTTGGCAATATACAGGCAATGTACAGTTCCTGTCACTGTTGTCTGTTTTCTCTCTGTCCTCGGTATCGTGTCGTACAACCTGCAGTGGCCTACAGACAAACACTCATACACGGAGTTGTCCTCTGCATTTCTGAAGCTCTGGGCACTTGTAAACATCTTTCACTGCCCACTGAATTAGGGCACAAAGTGGGTGATGTGAAATCACAGGTTCACAGTGACCCATGGGATCACGACTTTGGGGTGTCAAGGGAGCCCACAAGGCAGCTGGTCTCAGTTCAATTGACATAATCTCTGTCTTTATTCCCTTACACATTGGCAGTGTAGAATATGGCCTGCAGCAGGAACAGCCAAGAGTCCTTATGGTGTCCAGGAACACAAGCCCTAATTCAAGCCCAGGCTCTCAGGGGAACCAGCAATGGGTGCACCTCCCACCTAACTCACTAAGTCTCACTTTGGTTGAAGATGGGCTTTCAAGCTCATAGCCTTGTGACCCAAATACATGTCTTAAATTAGGGAGTACTTATTTCACATCCTGATCAGAGTAAGGACTGCTTTACACACAGACAAAATCCCCACTGTGTTTAGGTCCTCTGCAAACCCAACATCTCCCTCTAAGTTCTCAGGACTGTTCAGCTCTGATTTCCAAAGCAATAGTGTTGGGTCTGCAAGGTCAAGTAAAAACAATAAACATAAATTCCTGCAAATACTTCCGAACTGAGCGTATTTTAGACATTCCCAAGCACAAGTCTTGTCCAGTATCATACTGGAAATCCACAGGCCCTCTGACACTGAGTCCCTGTCCCTGATGAGACTGATTGCTCACACATCCCTGTCTCTTCATCACTAGATGGGCCAGAAGACAAGGGCTGGAAAAGCAAAGGGACTCTCCCCTGTCCTGCAGAGCCAATGAAGTAGGGAACTGACAAGCAATTGTGAGGGAAGTCAGATTCCAGCCATGTGGAGGTGAGCTCTGGAAAGGCTGAAGTGGGAGCTATCAAAACAGGCCTGAAAGCAGCCCTCTTCTTTCAAGAGTGAAAATCAAAAAGAGTAAACTACTCACAAAGTCACTTCAGGGTAATGAATGTAATACTACAAGGGGGGAAGGACTCTGACACTGAGTCAAATCAACAACACAATAAGCTAATTGAGCTCCTCTTTCTTTGAAGTGAGAACTTGTGCCACTGCATGGGTCAGCAGAGACCTCAGACAGGTCATCTTGATCTTCCTCATGGATCTGTATTGCCTAAGTTTCCCTCAGATCCCCAGCATCCTACAGCTGCTTTACACATGGACCTCCAGCAGCACCCATAGAAGCTCTCAAAATTTTTGTAACTCTTCTCTGAGTAACTTTAATTTTCCCACTTTTCTTTTTCTTTAAATTCACAATGTCCATAACTGCATTTCCTCTGAGGACCAGTCCTTTTCAAGGAGACAGCTACCACCTAGAGCTAACACGGTATTTCCAGCTACTTAGGCTGTTGAATGAAAGCAAGAGACATCAGAAGTAGGTTGCCAAAAGAGCTCAGCTCCCATTTAATTATTAAGGTCTGAATTTTCACGTGCAGTGTTAGGTAACACGGGGCATGTAGGCTGTACCTGATACAAAATTTCTTAGTAATACAGAGCACAGTAGCACTTCTTGGAATGCTGCTAGTCCTGTGTAAGGATTGCTTCAAGGCAACAGAAGTGGGAGCTCTATCGAGTAGTTAGATTTTAATAAAATATTTCCTGAATGTTTTACAAGAAATAACAGGAAGAAAACACAAGTTCTTTGGGATGGTTTCTGTAACTCTTTTAAAAGAACATTTCAACAAATACTGAAATTCTTTATTGAATAAGACATCCCCCCCCCCCCAAATCAAGCTGAGTTGATTTTATTTGATCCTTTTATTCTTGAGATAACATTCATCTTGCCTAATTTCAACCATCTAAAATTCAGGCATTGTCTTGGCTCCCTCCAGAGAGGGTGGAGACAGGCACTGCCAGGGTGAATTCATCCCCTGGCTCAGATACTGCATTACCCCTGGGAGCACCTCACCCCTGTACAGAAAAGAGAGGAAGATTAGGTGACCATCTTACACTTCAGACAAGTGAAATAAATCCCATCTTAATTAGCTTTTCCACTCACTGTACTTGCATTGTTACAATGTCTGAACATCCATACTTTCCAAACCTGTAATTCTCATACTCTATGATAAATGGTAATTTTTACTCATTTACAGACACATACAGCTGAGGCAGGTAGAGGCCAAGTTCTAGACTGGCAAAGGTATTGAGCAAGTTAATTGTCTAAATTAGGTGTTTTTCAGTCAGCTGACAAATACTCAGTGATGTAGACAAAGAAGTGGCAGTTGGGTGCCCTTAGGAATTTGCTAGGATCTAAGCAGAAATGACTTGCCTAAGGATGTATGTCATGGAATTAACCCCAGGTCTCCTGAGCTGCTGTCCTAACCTTTGGAATGTCCTGAACATCAAGCAAATCCTCTGCTGTTTTTTAAATAAAACTTTTTTGAAGTATTTACAATTATGTCGTCTTCTTTGTCAAACTCTAACAAGCTATGCACACTCTAAGCCTTTCATTCTTCCTCATAAATCAAACCTGACTCCAAGCCTCCCTTCTCACTTTTATTGGTCTTCACTAAGCTATCCTTAGATCTTAACTTAGCAGTAAGAGCACAGTGAGGCCAAAATTCCAGGATTTTTTAGATGTTACTGTGATACAACTAAACACAGGAACACCAGCACAAAGTTGGATTTTGCACTAAAATCAGTGAAAATACTACATTTGCTTCAGAGTTCTACTCTGGTATGCAGCATCTGAGCACTCTGCATCACAGCACAGTGCATTGACATCATGTCTCTTGCACTCAGAGAAGTAATTGACCGAGACCTTAAAATTTAAATACTTAGGGCATGTCAACACAAGAGCCCAGACACAGTAAAATGTGAATTAGCAGCACACTGGCTGCTCTGCAATCACATCACACAGATGTGTGTATTAGAAGGAAGAAACTTACTTAATTTGGAAGCAACTTACTTCATTTGAACAAGAGCCTTAGGGCAGACACCCTGTGACAGGCCAACTCAGAGTCAGTGTGAGGAAGATACCACTCCGTACACTGTTACTCCAGTTGAACAGCAGCTGACTCCCACATGTAGACAAATTTTATCAGTCCAGAGCACGCTTCAGCACTGGGTGATACGTGCTTCTTAGAATAATCTTGGGGAGAACTGCTGAATGCTGAGCATGTCCTCTGACTTGCCTGGAACTTGCACCTGGGTTGCAATATGGGTCAATTTATAAAACAGGCTCTGTTCCTTTCGTCTGGCAAGATTTTTTTTTGGATATTATCTCATTAAAGTGAAACAGAAAAGCAACTTTTTGTGGAGAGAGAGGTGTCAGCCCCACACTATTCAAACAAATGACAAGATAAAAACATTATTTCTGGTAGTACCTAAGTGCAGTCCTCTCCTTCAAGGATAGCTGCCTTGATCCCTAACTAATCAAAACAATCCTGTGTCAACCTTGAATTATCATCAAAGCCTAACCATGTTTTGTTTTCAGAAACTATAAGCACAGAGCATGGACAGCTTGTGAGAAACATACAGGTAAAGTATCATGCATCTTTCAAGAAAGATATTTGAATAATTGTAAAAGCTTTTCCAGCTTCAGATTATTAAAGGGATGTTTGATCATCTCCTGTACTAACTAGACCACCAAAACCTTACACTGTTACCCTTATATTGAATGCAGTAGCTTGTTTATGGCCCAGCTCTTATTGTCCAAATAGGATTCAGTTTCTGGGAATATCAAGAAAACAAGATTCTGTAACATCCTTTGCGTGGAACTGCCTTGTCCATCTTCTGAAACAGGAGAAGTTAAAACTCTTATACCACTATGAGAGAGTCCTGCTCAATCACCCAGCTTAAGAACAAGGACATATGTTTGTTCTGTGTCAGGGTTTCCAACCTGTGTCTTGCAAACCACCAGAGGAACAAATTACTTCAGAGTTTTACATACACCAGAGAAACCCACACACCACCCTATCTCTGTAGGGGAATGAAGAATAAGTGCTTTGGCAGCAAACACTGCCAAAAACTCAAATGCCTATTTTGGGACTTTCTCCCAGTTTAACAGAAGAGCAGGAGGTGGAAATGACAGCTACACAAGAAAAGAGACCCATGGGACTGAGGTCACATCTTCAACTTGAGATGTCCAAAAAGAGCTCTGAGCAATTGCTGCAGTCTCCACAGCATAGCTGGGTTTTCCTTCTGAGTGGTGGCACACACAGGCTAAGCCTAGGAAGATTTATGTAATATACTGGCAGCTCAGACCAGATCCCATCGGTGAGATCTGGTAAAACAAGCTGGAAAAAAGCTACTGATCTTCTAGGGGAAAACACTGGAGCCACTGACAGAGGATCCTGAGTCCTGAACACAAGGCCCACAGAGTCTTGGTGGCTCTTCAGAACAAACTGTTTCCTCATTGTCAATCACTAATTCCTCCATCCTCCATCAGCACCTTTTCAACTTTTCTAACTGCTTGTGCTCACACCCCTTCTCCCATGTGGCTCAAAGCAGAATGAAGAGAGTCAGCACAATTTAAACAGGGTCATGCTTTCCAAGCATCAAACCAGAATTTTGCTGAGAAAAGAATGAAAACAAATTGTATACTGCCTACTGCAAGGCCTTGTGAGATTCCCCCAGGGCCACCACAACAGACCACTGTAATCTCTGCTGATGCTTGCACCGAAGATAACAATGCTGCTTGTTATCAAAGTCACTGTGTCCCAGTTATTCTGGTCTTACACACTATTTCTCTTTTTAAAATGAGTGCAGCACTTTATAGATTGTCTAATAGTTTATCTTGGAGATGTCAAATCCCACTTTCCATTGTGTCATGTTGAATTCCTGGATGGAAAATAAAACACAATGAATCCACACACATTCCAAAATGCTTTTCTCACATCACTTCAGTGAAATTTACCTTGTTTTTAGGGAAAGGAAGGAAGGAAAGCACAGAAAGGATGGAAAGCACTCTTTTTTTTAACACCATTTAACTAGAGCAGATTTTAATACCCATAAATAATGGTGTTAACCTAGGATAAAAATAGAAATAAAGCCTGTCTTCACTAAGAAAATGACTATCCATATTTCATCACTGACCAACTGCAGAACAGCTGTGCCTGTGATATCAATGTTATCACAAAGGCATTTCTACCATTGTCGTGAAAACCTGGCACAGGACCTGAAATCTGTCTGAATTCTCTCCCTTTAACAGTTCAACACTCCACATGTAAGATTGCTACAGTAGAGTACCCCCGGGGAGTGAGAGATTTTCATCATGTCAGGACCATTTCTGGGAATTGACAGGATACAGGAAAACTAGGCCTGAAGCTTTTACAAAAGCACAAGAGAGAGTTTAACTGTAGGAAGGAGATGAAATTTCAGAGGGGAGTTTGGAAGCGGGAGCTTGAAACCACCTGGAGAACTGCTGCAGCAAAAAGGTGAGGATGGTCAATTCCTGTTAGGAAAGAACAAGCCCTTGTGCCACAGGACATGCTGGCAGCAGCACAGACCCAGCACAACGGAAAAAACAAGGATAAACCACGCAGAATCTCACCTTGGCTTTTAAACTCAATACATCAACTGCATTCCGCTTTTTTTTTTCCCTTGCTTTGAAAACAGATGTTTGGGATTGAGACAAACTCCCTGCACTGTTTGCTGCACACACCTTCTGCTTTTCTGTCAGGCTGTGAAAAGCTAGAGAAATTGGCATTGCAGCTTTCAGTAGTGTTTTGTGCTTCAGTATTCATTCTTCATCCTTACACATCAATGTACAACAGCAACAAATTGAGAAAAAATCCAATCCTTCCATCATTCCATCACTTTAAGAGCCAAAGAACAGTAACTCATCTTTCACCAAGTAGGAAGGATTTGATTTTAAGTACCATTGAGGAGATAACTGTCTGTGTTATGAGTTTCATAATGGTGCTCATGTTGCCATTTAGAAAAGTAATGAGCTGTAGCAAAGTCACCGGAAGGAAAGGACATAGGAGCTTCAGTCTCCTGAGGATAGCATAGTAATTTATCTGTACTTAAAAGTGTAAAACTCCTTAGTGAAACAAAAAAAAAAACCAAAACCACAACCTAAAAACCAAATCACAGACATGTGAATTTGCAGACAAATACCTTAAGAAAATCAGCCCATTTCCCCCTTCACATAAATTTTATTATGTGAGTTTAATCAATCTTCAGCCTAAGCACTTTGTAATTATTTTATCTATGGACGGAAAATCCTTCCATGTGAAAACTCCCTTAACTTCACTGAAAGTTGCACAGGTTGTTAGGCTGTTATACTGGGGAAAATATTTCTTTGCCATAAATCCATTTTTCACTTTTTTTCAATCGGAGGCAGCTTTATGAGATGAAATATATCTGCTTTTTGTAGATGTCACTAGAGGACTCTAAACACTGAATCGTAACTCCAAAACAAACCTGTACACTGAAAATGCTATTGCCCAGGACATTCATCTTAAAAAGACAGCACAGAGCAGCACAGCTAAATGCACCTTTTTTTCCTAGAAAGAGCCTTGGACCTGAACAATGTTAGTAACTCCCTTAGATGCACCAATTCTCTTACTTTTTCCTCAGTTAGGTGGGGGTGACATTCCAAAAATTACATCAAGTCAGCTTTTCCTTAAAGCCTTTAAAGCTTTGAGTTCAATTTGCAAAATAATAAATTGAGTCTTAAAATAAACACCTTGGATTTCATGAGGTCCAAGAAAACCTCACTTCTGACAAGATTACATACTGTATAAAATATCAGATCAACTGACCACAATGATTCAGGCTGCAGTTATGTAAAGCATCCTTGCCCATTAAAATAGTTTTAGGCAAAAGATCAGATTAATAACAGAGATTTATGATATTAACTTCAGCCAGCCGAATTCAGCCTTAAAGACCAGGATAAAACCTGTCTTCTGCTTTTACCAGGCTTTACATGCAGCCAAACCTGCCCACAGCACCTGGGCCACGGGGTACACACGTAACAGAGCTGTGACTTCCCAGTGCCCGTGGTGCTCAGAAACAGGCACTGCTCTGCCCACCTCACTGCAGAGCTGGGGTGGGCTCCACGTGTGCCAAGTTCTCCCACAGACTGAAAGGAGAAGATCCACCCCTCCTAACACCTTTCATCCAGCAGCACCAGGGTCAGCACACTCCTTCGGGAACAGGTAGGATTGGTCTCCTTATGATTAATTCAATGGTGTAGTTGAGTAGCAAGTAGGAAGTATCGACACTGATACCAAAATATTAACTGGGGCAGATCCAGTAGAAGAAGTCTTCTCCCTGGAAGATGGTGCAGCAACTATGCAAAGCCAGTCTCCTTCTGCTGGGCCTGACAACAGAGCACTCACAAAAGAGTGGAACTGAGGTGGCTGAGAAAGCCACGCTCCCGAACACCAGCAACACCACTGCTCTGACCCACAGCTGGAAAACTGCCCTTCCAGGTCACCTCAGCACCTGAGACACTGAAATATGTGCTAGAGATGTCTTTCACAATTTAGTTTTTATTTTAAATATTGGCAGAAGTAAAAGACTGGCCTTGCATAGTCACGGACAGACCTACTGACTCTACTCACATCTGTGTGCTGGGAGAGCTCATGGCTGAGGATCCCAAATGAGTCCCATGGAAAGGGGCTTTGGAACTTGATGATCTTCCATGTCCCTTCGAACCCAAACCATTTTATGATTCCATGACGTCTGACAGGCCCCTCCCACTGCTACTGAAACATAGCTAATAAATTAATGAAAGCTTCTTTTAATGAGAAGAGGTCCACTGCTTGTAACTAATGACTATATAAACACAAGTGACAAATTTGTTCCTCTGTCTTCTCTGATTTCTATTGAAAAAAAATGGATCTTCAGAGAGATATAACATGCAATTACCCTATTAGTAGGACATAGTATAGTAGCAGCTTTGAATATTTATTTATGTTTTTAATAAAGGTTTTCAAGCACCTGCTTAAGAAAGGCAAATAAGACATGAAATTAAGTAAAGGGTTTATTTAAAGATAATTTATATTCAGGGGGAACCTTTCTTTCACAAGTCAAGAGAATGGATATGGGAATGCTACATCCTGCAAAGCTACAGATTATGATACTGCAGAGAACTTTACAGTTGGAGCTGGTTCCTACTGTAAATCTTGGAGAAAAGGAACTGCATTTGCAACAGCCTATTACTACTTGTCATTGCTCTTTATTTTATTTTATTTTCCTCTCTCAAAGTGGAGCTCTCTACATACCCAAGGATGTTATGAACATTTTTCCTTTATTACACTGCTTCAAAGCCTTTTAGTATAAGCCTTCATAAAACCTCACACATGTATTATAAAATTACAGGGAATAAGTTCCATATGAAAAATTCATCATATTTCTTCTTACTATTTTTTAGCAGAGATTCTGACATTAAGCATGAGAGCAACAGACATTGTTTTACTTCTTCATTGTGGAAGGAGAAAAAAAAAATCAACTTTTTGCTTTTGGTTAAGAAAGAATTTTTTACATACTCCCTCTTTGCTGTCTCTCCCTTGCAAAACCAAAAAAGGATTTTAGACTGACAAAAAGTAACCACAATTATATGGAGTGTGTCATTGATAAATTCCAGGGGAATACAACAAGCTAGGTAGGCACATACCATTAGATCTAGCTGTTCAAAATCTTAAAATTCTATCCAAGATTAAGCTGGAACATTTGGCCACATCAGCCCTCAGGACTGCACTTAACTTTTAAAAGGCTTGATCTCACTCTAGGCTTAGACTTTAGGCAACTCTTTCAAGAGAACATTTTACACAGCAGCCTATCTTTAAACATGTGCTTAAATCTCTTGAAGTCACTAAGGACAGACAGACTGAGAACAGGCCCAAGCCTTTCATTTTATGACAGCCTTAGTTTTGTATAATTTTAGTTAATCCTAGGATTTCTGTTCCCAGTGCATTTAGTCGTGAGTTATGCTGACACAAGATGAGATCAGACTTGGTGCTGCAGTATCTTCAGGAATTTTGGAAGAGGATGTTCCAGGAAAATTGGTAACTTCTCTTCTGCCCACCCCCTTGGAGAAAAGAAAGCAACAACAACCCAGCACGTCACTGGAGTATGTTTAGATGTTACAGAGGTTTTAGCCTCTCTTCTGCTGCATGACATCTGCTTCCTGCAAGTCTCCTGAATCCCTGACCAACTAAATTGGAAACAGTTTAATTATGGTTATTTATTTTGCTTTTAAACTGACCACATTATAAGAAAAAGCTCACACAACTCTTCTGTTTATAGCAGCACAGGAAGAAAAATATGCAAAGATGTACAAAAAAGGGTGTTACTGAAAGCTGAGTAATATGCACAGTGTGAAATTCATGCAGTGCAGAAAGTCCTCATGAGTTACAGGTCTCCATGTACACATAAGCTCTAAAGCATGTATTTGTCTTTAGCAATACATATTCTGAGCCCTTTAGGATTAGTCCTGAAAATTAAGTTTGAAAATAAATGCCTCTAATGTCCTGTGCTTAGTCTGACCAGGGAAACTATTAGGTAAACTCTCAGGTACCAGCAGAGCTCTGAACATTAATCACATTTTCCAGTTGCGTTGTGGGGAAGTGCAATGACTTAGTTAAGGCCACTGTAATGTCCCAGGCTTAAAGTACCACACCCATCACACTGATAGTCAATTGAGTCAATGATTCAACCCAGATGGGAATCCAGGTTCCTCCTGGCTTACTGTTATCTCTTCTGCCCATTAGGTTATGTGACTTACATAAATTATTTTGCAGTTCCCGTCAAAAGAAAATAAATCCACATGATGCTAAATGCTGCCTCCCAGCTGTAATGCAAAGTGGAATTTTGGACCACAGTGCTGCTTCCTGACTCATCCTGGATCCTCTCCATGTGACGTTGGATCCATCTAAGCTGGAGAGAGCAGAATAGAAGGTCTGTGCTTTTTTCCTTTTTGCCTTTTTCTTTTTTTCTATCACCCACTGTCAGATAACACGTGCATGTTCTCGCAGAACGTGGAAAAAAACCAACAATACCAGAGAGGGGCCTTTCTGAATACACAAGGATAGAAAGGAGAAGATAAAAGGGCTAAAGATTTATACAGGAATTATTAAATAATGACTCACTGCCATTGCTAAGTTTATAAAATATATAAAACCCAGACAGAAATGTTGGGGCAGAGGGAAACTGTGTAAAGAAGTGTGACAGAGGTGCAGCACTATAAAAGTGTTAAAAATAGCACACCCATGGAGCAAAATTTCCTTCACACATACGTACAGCTTCACGTCTCATGCACATGGCTTTACTGTGAGCTTCTCTGTTGCTTGTTTGCAGCTGGAGAAAATCCAGAAAGCAAGGAAAACAAACACATCACACGTTCCCTGCGTCCATCTGATTTAATGACATTTAGCACACACCTTTGGCTCTTTCCAGGGGTTAAAAAGACAAAGGGCCAAATATAGCTCCAGCAATCCCACAGGCTGCGGTGCCAGGAGAGCGCGGTGGGAAAGCCTGCTTAACCAGCCCCAAAGGATTCCCTCACGGAGGAAACCTCAAAGAGCACAGAGGTGGCTCAGTGGCCAATTCCAGCACCAGGGGTTTTAGCCAAAGAAATCCTGGCATGTGCTGGGAATTCAGCTGATTCCCAGCTGATGAATCAGCCTCTCTGAATCCACAGGTGACCGGCATGTCTACATTGTAGTGGCATACGGTGAAGAGACATCTGAGATTACAGCTGCGGCATTTTTAACAGCAAAAAGAATGAGAGGAAAAGCGAAGCAGGGATTAAGAAAGAATCCAGAAAGACAGCGTTATTTTGGCCACCCTGAGCTAACAGCAGGCTCACGGGGTGACTCCAATGATTATGGCTTTCTGCCAGTTAAACTGTAAAGATCCTGACTGTGTGGGACATTTGCTCCTCCGCTTGTTTTGTGACATGGAAGAGAGGCTGAGCATATCCCTTCTGCTAGGATCAAAATAAGGACAGGTGCTGTTGGGAGTGTTTCATCCCCTACCTTTGAACACCTTGCTGTTTACATGGTTAGCTGCTTAATTATCATTACTTGATCTCTGAGTAATAAAGATGCAGTATCCTGAAACACTTTAAAGGGCTCTTTCCCAATGAACAACATCTATTTCCACTTAACATTCGAGCTTAATTAAAACTTTTTCAACCCCCAGGGGCTTGTTTCATTTAATTCAATTTCAAAATCCCAGCAGAATGTCCAGGCAGCATAATTTGCATAATGAACACAGTGGTATCTGCAGTGAAAACATCACCTCTCAGAAAAAAAAGAAAAAAAAAAAAAATTGGGAAGCAGAGTAAGATCAGAGCAATTACAGTGTTTTGGAAGGTTGGTACAACCTGCTGTCAGGAGAGAAGCAGGCAGAGGCCAGTACTTGGGAGTGGGGTCCAAAAGTGGTATCAATCTTTTGGGTATCTGACAGTAGCTACTCACCAAGACATGAGGGCAGGAATACAACTCAAAATTATCTTTCTGCTATTAGTCACCTTACTCAGTACTACTGAAAGGCACTTCTCCCTTTTTGGGATTATTATCCTGAAAACACCTACCAGCTCGTGCAGTAGAAGTCATAATTGTGTTTTGAGACACAGCAGAGACTGGTGAAGCTGCTATTTCCATTTCTGGTTAGAGCACTCCTTGGGCAGAGCCCACATAATAACTGTAGGAGACTTTAATTCACAACTCTCAGTGCTTCAGCACTGCACCTAATGGGAGCCTGTTCTGCTGCCCACACCCTGAGAATCCCTGCTGGATCGATCCAGTCGTAAGAAGAGGGAAAGCAAATTTAGTTCCTGGATCTCAGGCTAGTCTGGATGTCTAAGCCAAAATAAAGTTCAACTAAAAGTGAAGCCAAGCTGCTCAGCCTGATCAAGACTAAATTGCTTCAGTTTATGAGACATCTCAGAGCAGGACTTGTCTTGGAAATTTTAAGAAAAAGAGGTGTGGCACCTGCAGAATTTGGATATCTCTGTCTGACAGCAGGTTTACAATTATGGATTAAAATACTCCAATTCCTCTTTAGAAAGCTATTTCGACACTCAATTTTCAAAGACCTTGGCCCTTACACACTTTGCAGGAGATGATGTACTTTTCTGGATCAAACTCATAATAACCTAAAGTGACTAATGAAAAAGCAAAAACGAAAAATCACATCAATTATACTAATGAGCACTTGAAAAACAGTATTGAAGTGATGCGCCATTAGCACTAAACACCTCCAAATGGTAAACAGCGAAATCAAGTCTCTTCACTTGTCCCTTAGATTTGCAAGTAAAAGAAAGTGTCATGCTACAATTCAAGTTCTTGCCTGCATCCTTCTGACCTCTGTCAGACACACAGACACAGTGTGAGCTGCTGCTTTCTCAGCTTCTGGTCCCATTTATCTCTATTATTCCTGGACAAGTTGTCCCAATTCAAATCAAAGTGAAGCTCTTTCTGAGGAAACATAGGTGGCTGCTTTGTGCTTCTGCAGCACACTCACCGACTACCAAACGCGCCCAGGAATGTTCCCCTTCTCCAACAACTTTCATTTTGCAATATTCGCTGCAAAACAAGGAGCTTTCCCACACTGTGAGTTCCTTCACAAAGTGGAGAGGAGGTGGTCCCTGTGAGCAGGCGAATGATCTCCTTTCAGCGAGCACCCCGGGCCAGCCAGGTGCTTTGCGCTCCCGGGGATGGACGCGCTCAGCAGCAGCGCTCACGGCGATGCTGGAGGACTCCGTGGAAAGGAAGGAATTCTGCCACCGGTCCAGCAAGCAACAGTTCTGCTGAGCATGGGCCGATCATGTCCTGCTGCCTTCCCAGAGCCCGGAGCCACCTCCGCGGAGCAGGACCAGGCGCAGGGGTGCCGGGCTGAGCGCACCAACTCCTCTCCCATCTCACAGCCTTTAATCCCCGCTCCCCAAAACTGCCTCCTTCTCTCCCTTCACCCCAAGCCCACCCCTGACACAGCCTAACCCCTTCCTAAGCCAGCCCCATCTCCCCGCTGACAGCGAGGCAGGTGGCCCGGGGGCCGCCAGGTGCCGGCACCGCTCCGCTCCTGCCGGGGCAGCTCCGGCGGCGCCCGGGGCAGAGGCGAGCGGAGGGTCCGGGACAGGCAGAGGGGACCCCCCGGACCTTCCCACACCGCCCTCCACCCCTTCTCCGCGGCGGAGGAAAGCGCCCCAGCGGCCCGGAGCCGCGGGGCCGGCCGGTACCTGCCGGGGCCGGAGAGCGGCCGGAGCGCTGCAGGGCCGGGGCCGGGCTGTCGGAGGCGTTGCGAGTGCGGCGGCTCCTCCCCGGCGGCAGCGGCAGCGGAGGGTCTCGCTCCTTCTGCGCCGAGTGTCAGACTTTCCCTCGGCCGCCCTCCCTCCATCCCGCCACCCCTTTCCACTCCCTCGCACGCACATGCACACCCCTCCAGCAAATGGGCTTCCGCCTGAGAGTGCGCCTGTGTGTCCGGGTGTCTGTCAGCCGGCGCAGGCACACCCCCGCTGCTCCGCCGCAGGTCCCGCACCCGGCCCGCCGGACGGCGGCTCCTGAGACGTGTGGGAGTGCGCTCACCGAGCGTGGCAGCGATGTGCCCACCCTGGGACCCTGAGCCCGTGTGTCTTCCCTGGACCACAGGTCACAGCCCCCTCCTGCACTGCCAGATCACGCACCTGCGAGCTCGCACCGGAGCATCCCGACCTAACGCTGAGATCGCCGTGCGCGGCTGCTGCTCTTCATCCACAAGGCTAAAGCAGCCTCATGTCCGCTCCCGGTGTTCCCATGACACATTCCCACTGAGACAGAACTGCGGGACACTGGCTTGTGGACTGAGTGAGAACAAAAATGCCAGCTCGCCACACTCACTGATAAATAGCCCGGAGCTCGGGGCTGGTGCTCATTTAAGAGTTTTCCCGAGTACAGAGCTATAGCTGCCAGGGACACATCTGCCTTTGCATTTATTCGGTTTGCCCCCGGAATATGCTACATTGGTGGTTCTCCAGCTTTCGCATGCTGCAGACCACTTCCTAAGAGAGAATTTCGCTCCTAGACCAACCCACTCCCACACCAAACCATTCTCTCCAACATATTTCCTTCTGTGGCTGCCCGAGGAAGAGCCTTCCTGCCCACAGGCTGAGAGCCACTGCACACATGGCACAGACAGTATCAGACACTTCCAGACAAGACACACTGGGGTTCTTTCAAGAGCTGTGTTTCCCTCAGTGAAGGGCTCAGATTGAAAGCCTTCAGCTGGCAGCTCAGTTGTGGAACAGACCCCGACTGTTGCTCCCGTGAAATAACAGCAGAACCAAAGAAGTCCAGAGAAATATGTTGAAGTTTCCACCATGTAACTCACCTCAGCAGAACTCCATCCTCACCTACCATTCACACAGAAGTCAGATGGGTGGTCTGGGTATACAGGACAGCAGCTAAATAAGAGAAGTTTTTTAAGTTCACCAAAAGTCAACTTTACACCTTCTTAACCTAAGTTTTTTTAACAGTTTGTTACTACAGTACCAAACTGATGTTGCTTTTATAAATTCTACACATACAAATACAGACTGTACTTATCTACATGTGTTTTATATTCCCACAAGACAAAGAGAGGAATTTGGAGACAGGTTGACTGTTGACTTCTGCTGTTTAAGGCCTTCAAAAAAATGAAAGGATATTTTATACCTGAATTTCCACATTCATTTCATTATCATTGATAACACTTTCTATTGTTTTAATCCTTGCATGGCACTGCATAATACAAATATAATTGGGATGAGTATGATGCAGATTTGAGCCCAGTTTGTATTTTGAATTTCTGTAGAATAATTCTTGCACTTTACTTTGTTCCTAGTCACTGAAGATCACAGGCACTCTGCTGGTAACCACATTCTGCAACTGAAGAAGCTCAACAAATAGAAAATGAGGAGCAGGTTGATGGCAGAAAAATCCTTGTGGGTTTTTTTTAAGCATTTATTAGAACTACTGAATAGGGGGTTGAGGTACTCCGTGAACATGAATCCTGATAAAATATCCTGGAAAGTTCTGTTTGTTTCACGTTCTGGAGATGTTCGAGACTCCTGTGAAAAAGAAATCAGCATGAATGTCTCATATTCTCATTTGTGGAACAACTCTACAGACTCTGTGAAATGGGGGGGTGCAGTTTTGGAAATGGCGTTATTTTATCTACTTACCTTCTTGAAAATCATGACAACACTTTTTTTTGGGGGGGAGGAGGGTGGAATAAATAAAAGAAGGTTTATCTTTCAAGAGTTGCAAAACCGAATTTGTGAAATAGTTAAGCTCTTCATGAAGTGGAAGAAAGCAGGAAAAAATCCGCCCTCTTGTGGCTGTTGGCTAAAGGAAAGCTGATAAAGTAACATTTCTCTGCAGACAGCGGGGAACGAACGCGCTTTTGTGTGCCTCGCTGCGAAGGCTCTCGGAAAAGGTTACACGAGGTCATCCCATGGACACAGGCTGAGCAGGCATTCCCTATCTGCACAGTGTCATTGTAAATGATCACTGGATGCATTCCTTGGCATTGCATTTTAAACCACTGTTCAGAAATTCCCACAGCAGATAAGTACAGCTTTACAGGGAGACGTCAAGAAGGAATTTTACCTTTCTCAGCGTCTGCATTAATGACACCTCTTTGAGTGACCTTTTTGGTGGGGACTGAATTTGCTCTTAACAGGGTGTTGGAAATGCCCCCTAAAATAGGAATTTCTGCCAAATGTACAGAAACGGTCTAAAGTTTTCAGAGGAAGAGAAAGGTTCCTTTCCATGTTTTGATGATGTGATGATTATAATGATGGTGAGGATGATGCTGTTATTTTTCATGCAGAAAGATCACTGACTATTGGATGGGAGAAGTGTTCAACAGGTCCTTTTAAACACGAATTTGAAAAGTGCGGGGGTTTTCTCTTTTTTTTTCTTTAGTAGCTAATTTGAGTCTTATCTAAGGCCAAAGTCCACACCCAGTGCCCAGAGCAACTGTTAAAATTTCCTGTGAAGTTGAGTGGCTCATGAAAGAGCAGAAGTTGAACATCAGATATCTGCATTTTTGTTTTCTCGTCGGGCAGTAACACAAGCATGAATTAAATGACCAAGTAGATCTTTCACAAATAACTAAAATGAGGAAGAGAGGTCAGCTATTTTTGTTACTTTCCATTCCCTTCCTTTTGTGCTTGATCATAAGTCTGAACAGTGTCCAGACACTGTAATGCCAAGCTGGCATATTTCAGGCAAAACTATTTTCATGTGAAATTAATTGTCATGGTAAAATAGACGGTCCTGTAGTAAAGACTGCGGGAGAAACATGAGACAGCAGCCTGCTGCCACACTGTAAGTGTTTATCTTTATGCTGAGCATTATTATTCCTTCTGTAAGCAGTGACAGAAATGCCTGCGGCATGATGCAATGGAATGGTGTTGCTTAAGTCTCTTAAGGAGAGGGATTGTCTTCCAAATGTTGGGCTAAGTTGTGCCTAGTGAATCCTTTCCAGTTGAACTACTATGCATTTAGTGACTCTGAGGTCCTTCATGAGAAGGTCCTGTAATTCATATCCAACTCCGAAAATTTTCAAAGCAACCTCCCGCTCTTTACTGACAAGCCCAAGAAATAAGGTGTCGTTTTACACTGCTTGTTCCCGGCCATCTATCCCTGTGTTTGCTTCCAGCAACAGAGAAGAAAATGTTAAACATGATAAATAAAGCCACTGAAACCAGAACTGATTTACCTCAATGTACTGGAAAGCCAGCTAGAGCAGTGAAGGATCCTCAAGCAGGTAAGTCTTTGTAAGGATGAGGAGGGAGCAATCATCTGGGCACAGAAACCACCTCATCCAGTCAGCCTCAAGTGCCTGTGTTTGTGACTCAGCCACCAAATTTGCTTCCCTAGGGAGGCTTGGGTTGCTAAATTCCTACAGTTACTGTGCAAGCACCTTGGCAGGCTGAGTTCCACATTTACAATAAAGTCAAATTCAGATCAAACACTGTCCAAGAATCTGGGTCAGTATTCTCTGAAGACATAAGGCATATTTCCACTTCCAATAATGGCATCTACTGTGGTTAAAGGACTGTATAGAGAAGATATCTCTCTCTCTCTCTCTCTCTCTCTCTATATATATATATACACACATGCATTAAACAGTTAGTAGAAGTCAGGTGTTTTAAAGAGGATGAGTAAAAAACAGAATAGTAGTAGTAAGGTAGGGAATTTCCACCTTGCAGTCCATCAGGATAAAGGCTCTTTTTTTTGCCCTCTTTTTGCATGGGAATAGCCAGAGTTTGTCCATTGCCCTGTGCTGATGCAGCTAGACTGACCCGTGGGGGTCTCCAAAGCAAGACAAAGGACTGTGCTCTCTCCCTCTCCCACCACTTTGGGAAGAGGAGAATCTGTTTTACTCCAGTGTTGGTAATCATAATGCAGCACCTGCACAGTAGAGCACGCTGATTTTATGTCCCTGGAAAAAAACACTGGAGCTGTAACCCCAGGGTCCTCGCCATGTCCCTCCTGGCTGCTGCAGAAATTAACCCTGTCCTGGCCAGGACCAGGACAGGCATACAGTGAATGTGGGGTCTGGCCCAAATATGGTGAAAAGAATAAAAATTTTGTCTACAGATCTCATCTGGGATATTTATTCAGTCTCTTTAAAATAAATAGTATGTCAAGAAAAAAGTTTGTTGTATTTCCACTTATGTCTAGGATAGGAAAGAAAATCAGCTTCTGAGAGCCCACAGTTCTATGTATTTTATGAGTCAGACTAGAAATTAATTTCCTTGAAAAATTAACTGAAGCTCATTTTCCTACTTTGTATAAATTAAATTTCTGTATTTCTACTTCCAGTTAAATCAGCCATTGAACTAATTGGTTTAAGGCATTATCCTGCTCTCCCTAAATGGCAATGACTGCTGTGTTGATTTATGGGCTTCAGTACCAAGCAGGAGAGGGTAAGAATAAAATCAGCTCTGAGCTGTGTCCGGAGAACTCCACTTCCCCTCAGTGGTGGCTGTAGAAATAATAAAAACCTCCTCATTTTAATAAAACATGAATGCTATTACATGAAATGGTACCATGTATTTTCTTATCTCAGAACACAGGATATCTAGTTCTGTTTATCCTTAGCATGAACAAATCTTTGTGCATGCCTGAAAGTCGCATTTTTCCAGTGAAAATATGTACTTGTGGTTAACAGAAGACAAACATCCAAGCAATGGTTCTATAGATAGAAATGTTCTTTCCTCTAAATGCCTCTAAAAGATAGCTTTGTCCAAAACGCACCCTATTTATTATTTATTCTTGCGTATTTTTGTTTCCTACCCAACTTAGGGCAAACCTTGCCTCCAAGTGATCATTTTTCAAGCAAAATAGTGTTAAATGGAACCACATGCCTTAGTGATTTACAGCATACATTACGTGGGCTCATGTTCACTGTCCTCAATAAATAACTATTTTGATTGTATTATAAGATCACCTCCCTTAAACTCTTAAATTTGTTATAGGCTCCTCAGTGAGAACAGATTGTTGTCAGTAGCTTAAGACAGTATGCGACTGGCCAAGTCAATATGAAATTTGTCTGGAAGATGGGAGTTTTCAGCACTGTCAGTAGGATGAAAACAGTAAGTTGGTATAGCAGGTTTGTTTACATGCTTCCTCTGTTCTGTGTTGGTATTCTGTTTAAAACCTTTGTTATTTGATTACCTGTTGAATACCTGCAACAGTTTTGAAGGAAAGGAGCTCTTAACTTGAAGATCACCCCTTCTAATGTAGACAGGCATATATTTATACAAGTTGTGGACTTTGAGAGCTCTAGAAGAGGACTTCAAAGGTTGAAGTTTGAGTTTCTCTGTACAAGATACCTAGCCTAGCCAAAAGAGTTTAGTGAGGCATCTGATTCCCAGTGAATGGAAGCCAAATCCCAAAAGCTTAGAAAAATCCCTGCATCATCATATTTTGAGTATCACAACAATCTACAGTGAGCTACATTTTGAATTAAAAGAATGTTTTGTGGAGAGCTTTTGGGAAAACACCAATACTATTTTTTTCCTCTTTTATTTTTAATTTATTTACAATTCAATAGAATTTTTTACAGGAGCACAACTCATTCTTCCCACATGGCCAGATGTAGATTTATAGATGAGCCCCTCACCCCATCAAGCTTGGTGCTGGTCCTTTTGATGAAGTGGATCTGTCTTGCACGCTGCTGCCCTTTGCATCACAACTGCATCCAGGTCTGATTGCCCTGCAGCATCTATGGCCTGTAGACTACCACTTTCCAGCCACAGGAGACATCAATCATCACTAATACATGCTTTGCACTAAATAAAGTGATGAATGTTGCAGTGATTTGGTCTCTCCACAAGTAGCTCAGCTGACTGCTGTAAGGATCCAAGACTTCGCTCAGCAAAAACAAATGCACTCAAATTTCCAAATAAGCTTACTGCTTAAAACCAAGGTTTCGAATTGTAGCTGCTCCTTATGCAGTCAACAGAGATCGGTGCCAGTCTCTCTGTATGATGAGGTACCCTGTCATTTGAAAAAAAAGCAAAAATACTTCAGACAAGGAACACAACTTGTTCCTTAGGGTTTTCCATTTCTCTCCCTTGACTGCAGAGGGAGCCTCCATGTCTGCTTCAAAATGTCTAATGTTAAATGAGTGAAACCCACCCTGAAGTAGTACAGCTGAAGCCAACATAATTACATACAAAGTGTTTTCAGGATCAAGTCCAGAGGTTATTGAGGACTCTGTTATGAAAGGTGCTATTCATCTCAGCAATACAACCTGGAAACAGAGCTGCCACATGTTGGTGTTCCCCATTGAACAAAATTACCTTCAGAGTCTGATGGAAGGTTATTTTATTCAAACTAAACTAACAGATTGTTAATTTATTTTGTATATTTCTACTTTAAATTTAAATCATTTATTCAGCTTTATACTAGATTTTTTTCAGTTTACATCAGCAACATTTCTAGATGTGGCTATGCCTGGCTGCCATTCAGTCTTCACGGCGAGGGCTTTAAAAAGTCAAAAAAATTACAACAAAACAAAACCAATCTAAAAAGTTTAGCATCATTGAAACCATGTGCATTTATATAAAATGCTGATATATTCAGTGGCTCTATCAGCTGAGAAGACTGTAACTTGACCCAAAATGGGAAGGATCCCAGTGCATTCAAGAGCCAGCATTTGATACTTTGGTTTGGGGAGATAACTTCTGTCTTAGCAAACTGCAGATATGAAGTGCAATGTGGAATACAGATTGGTTTGGTTTGCTGGATTTTAACATTACCTCTTTCAAATTTTCTTCTTTCAGCAAATGACGACTTGGGACATTGATTGCAATGAGAGCAGAACCTAAGACCATAGAAAAGAAGTGGCACTGCAGTCTCTGCACTCACAAAATGCTTTTGAAAACAGAGATTTACACCAAGGGTATTTACATGTGGAAAGATGCTGCATCTACCAAGTCAATGCAAAGCTCCAGGTGCTTTCAGGCCACTAAGAAACTTAAGTAAACCAGAGCTTTATATTAAAAAGGAAAGCTGCGATTTCTACAAATTGGGTACTTTTCAACAGTTTTGTTCAGCACAGAAAAATATTATCAGCTTAATTTTTTCCTAGTTAAGTATTTATCATATGGGAAGTAGAAAAAAAAAGGAAATTAAGCTAATATCTTAACTTATATATTCTTTCATTGGTACCACTAGACATATTTCCATAATATATTATTATTTATTAATTATTCCAGTCTCAGCCACTTGGCAGCTACAAATTAATGTCAGTTAGATGAGAAGAATTCATTTATGTGGGGAAGTACTTTAAGGCCAAAACTGTGATTTGATCACTTATCTCTGACTTGACTCAGGAATTTCAGTAGGTGATCCCTGAGTTCTACCTTCAGCCTTGGGCTGAGCTAGAATACATAAGAAACAGTGCTGGTCCTGATCTAAGTAATTGGGAAGAAGATAAATAGCCACGTAACCAGAAAGAAGATAAATCCCTGGAGAAATCATTCCAATAGCTAACAACCAGGATCATTATCAAGATAACTGATTTTTAGGTAGTGTTAGAGCAAATCCCATTGTAGCAGTATGTTTCATCATCCTGATTTTTGGAAGGCAAAGGTACAACAGCAAATTATTTTGGCACGTGAAGGTCTCTGAATACATGAGACCCAATAGACTATTTACCAGACATAAATGTATTGTTGGCAAAACTGAAAAGCAGAGCAGATCCAGATGTATGTTAGGGATTTCTGGGTTATGTCTAAACAGGCTAAAAATACCTGATAACTTCAGAGATTACCTGGGAGTAATTATATGGGAGTACTTACATCTATTCTATATTTGGATGTCAAAAGGGATCAAAGAATCACACTGTTCTGTTTGTGAAGCTCTTGGTTGAGAAATAAAAAATACTCCCATGATTAAAAATGTATTTCAATAGAAAATAATAATACACAAATAAAATAGAATGAGGAAGACAAATGAAGTGACTGGTCACAATAGAAGCATCTGCAAGGCCATAAAAAGCTCAAATATGTAACTGAGCTGTAACTTATGTGACTGAGGGACAGAGACTGATCCAGCTTCCTACATTCTTCCAAGATGTATCTTGTAACACTGAGGATTGCTGCCAGAATCCCTCTGTATTACAGCAGCCCTCTTCTAGAGAAGACCAAAAATAAGATGAAGGAGGAATAGTCTAATTAAATAAGGCATTTTAAAAAATACTGATGAAAGTACATTTTTGTTTCCTCACTGCCTATTTTTCAGCTTGTGACCTTTTCTATTCCTCTCTTTGGGATACTCTTTGGTCATGCAGAAAGATCAACCATGCAAGTACAAGCCAAAAGTAAGACATTAATTATGATCCAGTCACCTGAGACTCCCAATTAGTCCAAGAAGGGAAACAGGCATCTCCAAAGAATATGTGATCCTGCTCTAGAAAGGTCAGATGACTTCTTCTTTGGAGAAGCCCCCCAAAGGCAGTGCATGGTGACTAGTTCATTGTCTGAACTTTAATCTGCGGATATGTCAAGTCAGGTGAGGTGACTCTCACCCATAACTAACCCACAGGGGGTGTTTGTCTGTACAGTGCCATTCTTCTTATCGTCTTTGATGGTCAGTTGCTAGTTTCTGATTAAAATCTGATGTAGCCTACGATAAGAATGGATTTTCCTGTGCATTTCTATAACGTCTCATAAATAGATCTAACTCCTTCTGAAGTCTTTAGTTTCGGTACCAATATTTATGTTTTACATATAAATAAGTGAAAGCAGATTGAACTGCAACTGCTTTGAAGAGCAGAGAGGAAATTTTCACCTGCATATTTCACTGGCATGAGAAGGTTTAAAAGCAGTGTGTGCCTTTGTCAATTAATGCTGGGTTCAATTCTTTCATTTACATAAATTAGGGAATTTTTTTTATTTACATTGTACACTGATATATAACTTTAGAAATCACTGAGGAATTATATTCATGGTGTTACATTATTAGGTGCTAACTCAATCATAAGATGGGGGGTTTTAATGCATTTTTATGATTTAAATTGTGAAGGCTGTCAGTCTGACTTATCAAAATCTTTCTTCTGGTTTTAGTCAGAATGAAATCCCAGTCTTCTGCCATTGATGGCAAAAGGTTTCTCCGAAATTCAAAACCCAGAATACAAGAGCATGACTGTAAATACTATCAAAGAGCAATAAGGATACCCACTTACCAAAAAACTTCCGTAAACCATAGGCTCACACCTTTATTATCAATGAACAAACCCACTGTAGTAATGTGTCTAAAACCTTAGGAAATTTCACTGCAAAAAGAGGGATCGATCTGCCTCAGGAATATTAACAAGCCTTTAGTTTCTGGAGCAGAACTAAATGCCCAGGTTGGTCCCAATGTTATTTGCTTTTATTTTCTATGGAATGAATTTTAATACAGTTTTCTTGGCCTGCAAAGCCTGTTTGGAACTTCAGTCTTTGATATTTTTATTCATCTCTTACACATAACATCATTCATCTGCCTGGTTTTATAAGATGTTGGCTGTCTGAAAGCACAAAAGCTGTTTCTTTTGGCAACATTGTTCAGGATCTTGGTTTTAAAAAAGGACCATAGCTAAGGAATATGTACTTTGTGTACATGTAATGCAGTGTTTTACTTTTCTAAAAATCCAGCAAATTTATATTGCAGGTGCAAGTTGTCAAAACTTGTGGTTCTTTCCATTCAGCCCAGAGACATAACTGTATCCATATTTTTATGATATACCAGTTGCATGCTCTAATTGTAAATTACATACATACTGTTCATTTGATGGCCTTTTCTTTGTGTTTATTGACTCTAGAATTAAACTATAAAGGCAAACAGACTTGGCAAGGATCTAGGTGGTTTTTGGAGTGATCTGAAGCAACTTACTCCCGGTTTTTGTGGTGCTTGTGGCAGAAATGGGTTCCGTGCTCATGGCTTTATGGCATATCTTTGAATGCCTGGGCAGGCACACATTCTTCATATTCCAAAACTGTTAGCTTGGACTTCACTGAAAAATATCTGAGCCTGGTTTTGTGATACCACACCACTGACGAGGCAAAATACAAACCATGCATCAAAATGGTATTTTTGTAATGGACAATGCCCATTAGTTCCGCTCCTTTCATATGTGGCCATCAGAATCAAGTCCTGTGCATCAAGAGGAGCAGTTCATGCACGTCAGACTTATTTCTGGGATAGAACAATGAGAGGTTTTGCAAACCCTACACACAAAAAAAAAGTAGTAGCAGAAGTCATTATAATAATATTTCAATGCAAAACCAAACATGTACAAAAATAACAAAGGAAGATCCCTCTGGCAACAGAATTTTATGTTTTACTTTCATCTGGAGACAATCAGGAGATGAAAATTTTCATTCTAATCCACAGAAAAAAACACAGAAAACCAGCACAATTACAGAGATGCAATCTTTAGCACTCTGTAGTTTTTCAATCTAGGACTTTTTTTTCTTAACTCCATTTCTGAAAGATCTACGCTGTAGCAGGGGCTGCAATGGGAAAAGTGACAAGTAGCAGTGAAGGTGAGGAAGGAGGATGTGTGGGAGAACAAACTGTGTGATAAAGAGGTAAGCTGGGGATGCACAAACACCTCAGCCAAATTTAGAAGGACAAGTTGAAGAGTGCAGCTGAGGGAAGGAGCAGCTGGATGGAGATGAAGGTGGGAATTTCTGCCTTCAATCACTATGAGCCCCTCTCAAGGCTGCTGCAGAAATTTGTCTGTGTCAAGACCTCTCCATGGCACTCACTCACCAAAAGGCCTCAAGATTTTATTTCTTTTTAAGCAGGAAAGGGCATAGCCCCAGAATGTCACTGCTATTCCTGTGCAGTCCAAATGGGAACATGGGCAGGTTAGAAGTCTGCAAAGCAATTAAGGCAAGATAGAAACCACCAGGGAAAATTCCCAGAGCCAGCCAAATTTCACTACTCCCCTGCAAAACAAGGGAGGTTTGAGACTTGTGAATCTCAGATCCCATGAGTCACAGGATGGATTCTTCACCCGCTAATCTCAGTTTTGGGGAATGACTCCCAAAGTTTTGAGTAGTCACATCTTCAGGTTAGGAGAAACAGCAGATTCTTTTCTCAGGATCAGCCACTTAATTAAATATAGAATATCTACTCAGTTACAGTCATCCAGACCCATTGACCTTAAATTTTTAGTCTCACAGTATTCCTTTAAAGTGCAGCATCGTGTCCATGAACACTCAAGAAGAAAAATGTGATAGAATTTACAACTGTCATATTACATGTGTTCTCCAAGGAACAGATAATCTTTTGGCAGACATAAAATCACCAATTTGTGAAGGAAACTGTAGTACAAAAACCTCCTGTATTTCTCTTAACTGATACCCCACAATGGCACTAACATTTTTCATAGCATGATATACATGAAAGGTATATAGATTTTTTTTTTTAATATTATATATATGTATTTAGAAAGATAATGTGTGAAAGTAGACTTAAGGTTCAGTTCTACTATTTTTCAGTGAGGGCACCATCCAAAAATGGCACGTATATTTCTAAGCAGATCTTCCCTTCTAGCAGATTATTTTGCATATATCCTTTAGCGGAATCTTTGTACCTTCCTTCAGTACTTGAAAAAAAGTGACATTTGCTGGAGCAAGGATGAGGAAAGGAAAAGATTTGGTTTTGCTTCGAATGGTTGTGCTCTTTTTTCATTTCTGGAACCAGGAAGAGGGATTTTAAGTAGGTGCTTTAGATTCTCATATTTGATTAAAGCAAATATACTTTTTCATTTTAAAACAAAGGCAAATATTTGTAATTTGCTGCTCCTTTTTCATCTCAAGTCTTTCTGCTGACATAAACAATAGACTTCTTAGAGAGGGTTTTTTGGTTGTATTTTTGGTGTCCCAGGTACCTTTGCTGATTTCTCTATGTCTGTGTTTCATTATGTCACTTTGCCCCATCCATGACCTTTAAGCTGTGTTATTTTCTATACCTGGTATAGCAAAATACCCCAAACAAATACTAGTATGGCTTATTGAAGAGTGAATTGTGATTCATTGGAATTAAGAATAACTGTAAAATTTTTTGGTTACAGGAGATTTTTTGACTAAGGACTCAGGCCTTTGTTCCTGCTTTTTCATTATGAATAGGGCTTTTTTTTCCTGTGTCTGTATGTTACACAGTAAATTTGCAGCTCAGTTCAATAGCAGATCCTTGGCTGATACAGCAGCCCTGACCTCGGTGAAGCTGTGCTGAAACATTGCAATGGACTGAAAATATGAACTCTATTGTGTATTGCTCAATATCCTACCACTTACGCCAAGTAATACAGTCTGTTTTCTCAAAAAAGAACAAGTGGTGAAACAATTTATTACAATAAAATTATAAATTACTCATTTTCCATTGCAGGAGTGGGTTAGAGCTAAAGTATATCAAACGTGTTGGTCTTCTATGTATAGCAGCCCTAACTTCAGAAACTTGGCTTCAATACAGAGTGGCCAATTTGTGCTAGGTGTAGGCAGACCCCGCTTGACACGTCAAGTGAGCACAGTAAAATCCATGAAAAGTGTCAACATTTTGCAGCGAGAGGGGTTTTGGCTGGGGTTCGTTTGGGGTTTGTTTTCAGAACAAATTAAAACATGAACTTCAAAAGCATTTTTACCTTGACAAAGATAATTTCTCCTGGATGATTTTCGCCTTTGGCTTTTCATCCTCATTATTGAATTGGAATTCTACACAGATCCTCATCAAGCTATGAGCAGAGACAATCAATTGTGAAATATCAGCACTGTTTACAACATACTACTTTTTCAAATAAAAGCATTTCTGAAGTGTTCACAGAAATAATGTTTTTTTGTTCAATACCAGTTTTATCTTTGCTTTATTTTGCTTCTGTTTGTCGGACAAACCCACACCATCATCTCAGTTTTGCCTTTTGTCATTTTGTTTTTCTACTATCAGACACTCACATGTGTGTAAGTCTCAGAATTTCTGCTGTACATTGTCACATAAAAAGAGACCATTAATAAGAATAAAACTCTATGTAACACACACAATTTTCTAAAATATTTTATGACACTTAAACCACTGTCCTGATTGATAATCCTTATTGGACTCAGAAGCTGTGAGAGGGAAAGACACACACACCATGCACGTTATGGTCATCACAACCAGGTGTTATTAGCTGCTGACCTGCCTGAATAAAGGAATTGCACCAAGCACTTTTCATAGATAGATATGATTCCATTCCACAGTCCGTCTCCATTACTTAAAGGGTGAAAGAAACACTGCATATATTTGTCCTGCTGTGCATTACCAAAACGCAGAAATTCAAGTAGAGACTTGCTGAGAAGCCTTGAAAACTTGTGTCTTTCATTCCAAATAAAATAATGTGTAAAATTATACAAAACAAATTAAATTATATATGGATGGTTTGTCATTTTTCAGCCAGTGGGAGATCTTTTCTTTATAGCAAAAAATGGAGTTAAAAAGGTTTCTTGACTATCTCAACATATACATTTTGCAATGTTCTAAATAGCCCTCCCCAGTGTCTCACTAATTTTAAGATTGTCTTACCCTTTAAGTGACCTGATTGTAGTCACTTATGCAGCCAACTAATTCCCTGACTTGTTCATTAAGATTATTATTGAAAACCTTAAATATTCATTATGTGTCAGCACAATGAGAACAGGACAAGTTCTTGGCTCACTGCTAATAAAAGATAAGTTTATTTTTTACCTTCAAAGGAAAAAAGAAAAGACTACTATTTCTCAATGTAAGCCTATAAGAAAGATGATTCTTGAATATCTTAAATGTATGCACATAAAAGACATGTAACTGAAAAGAAATCTGTGAAGGGATTTTACTCTAGGGCATGAGTTGTTGAGTATATCAACTAAATTAAAATAAACCATAGGGAAGTTATGGGATAAAAGACAAAGCAAGCTCTTCAACCTTCGGGAAACTGAGCAAATCAGACAGGAAATTTTGTATATACAAAACTATAAAAGATATAGTTTAAATCACTATAATTACAGGAGTTGATGCCCTGTGGAATAAAACTCTTCAGGAAGTTTGTTTTTACGAGCGAAACCTGATAGAAGATGAATTCAGTTGAAGATTTTAAGGTTCAAGCAATAACTGAAAGGTGAAAAATCCGCGGTAGAAGACTTGGCTACCGTTGTAAGGATAGCTATATATCTACCTGTATATAGGTATAGTTATGAGGGTAACTATGCACTAAGTGTGTTAAAAGGTGTTGCTGGACTGGAACAGAACTTTGAGCAGCCCTGAATTCAGTTTTCAGATTCTTTGCATTTTAATTATTACTTTTTATGCGATTACATATGTGCTAGTTACAAAATTCTGTGAAATGCTATGCCAAAACTAACATGCAAGATGAAATATCAGAGCAGCTTACAGAGGACATTTTTTAATGCATTGATAAATGAAATGTTCATTTCTTTAGATCAAAGCATCTCCTGCTGGAAGCAGTGCAACATTGTATTTAAATATATCACTGTTGCTAAAACAGCCTTTTTCAGATGAAAAGGTGCTGACAACATTTTTATAACCGTTTCTACACATCAACAGCTCTTGTATGCAAATCACCTCTATCATTTTTTCTGTCGAGGAGAATTAATTGCTCTGTGCAATGTTTTGCAAAGTGATTTCTTGGATTGATTTTTCTTGTTCTGTTTGTCGAATAGGTAAGCGAAATTTTTCCGTTTTCAGAACAAGTGATGTTTGTGCTGTTGCTCAGTTCTTCTCTCATCAGGTTTGCACTTGGTAACAGCAGGAGCTGAGCTGTGTCTGGATGAGTAACAGATTTGTGATTGGAGTATTTCTGTGAGAAAGAGGAAAGTGGGAGAGGTTTGAGGGTAGTGGGAATAGCTCTAGCATCCAGAAAGTGTGAGGAAAACGAGAGAGTTGGCTGCTAGTTTTGCCCCTTCTAATTTCTAAGTGTAGTTTCAGGATTTCGGGGAATTTTCTCTGTTTTGGGGGAAAAAAAAAAAATACAACTTAAAAAGACCCTAGGTTTTTTGTTAAAGATAATTTTAGAAAAACTTTCTCCATGTTTCCAATTGGTAGGAAGTTTTGAAAATAAATCTTTCAGTTTGATATAGAAAGATAACAGATTTTCTTTAAGAAAAGCCTCGAAGATTCATCTCCCCATGATTTAATTAACCTTATAGATAATTAAAACAAAAACACGAACAGGTTGTACAGAAAATTACATTTCACTTGCTGCTCAAATGAATAGTGTTGTATTTCTGTATGATTTTGTATACAAAATCAGTTTTAATCTCGGAAGAATTTGCAACCTAGAAAATATGGAGTGTGTGGGAAGGCACCAATATTGCTCTAACTGGTCTGTTATGGAGTTAGAAAAGCTGTAAGCAGGTCCGTTGGGTTGCATCAAGCAGGTGAGGTAGGCAAGACAAGAGGTTGAAGTCATGCTGGAGGGTGAAGGCATGAGTTCAGCACCTTGCTCCTGGACATCCTCAAAGGAGACATTTCCTGACACAGAATTGCAAATTCTTGGACTGCTCCTAAGCTGACCTGTGGCTCTGCACCACAGAAGACACTGCAGTGTTTCAAAACAAAGACCCCTGAACAGTTCCTCATAGATGACAGTCAGCCTGGGCCTCAGTTATCTTTCCCCAGTAAACAAGATTTGGGAGATGTCTGGGGGGTGCTTAAATCCCACTCTCACGTGGCCTTAGGACAGGCTAAGATTTACATTCAGTTCAGGAACCTTCTTCTCTGGAGTTTCTCAGTTTGGATGTCACATGGGGAGTTATGTGGAATAATCACAAAGGATAACATGTGGGAGACTAATGTCCATCTTTTAATTCCCTGCTGAGAAAAAGGATCTGCTCTGAAGGGCATTTCAGAGCAAATGCCTGATGCAGCCACTTGGACTCAGCCTGTAGGAGTTATTTTCTGTCCATTAATAACAAAAAAAGCAGCGTGATGCTGTAGTTTTGTCACTGACACCTTAATCTGTTAATCTAGGCACTTAAATTACCTCCAGGGTTAGGTGGGATTTTGATGAATGTCAGTGGCACCTAAAAGATGGCTTGGGATCCCTAATGCAGATCCTTGCCATCTCTTTATAGCTGTGAATAATAATTTAAGGCAAACTCTTTCTGTTTCAAGTAGCATAGGCACTTTCCTGGCACAGTTTTTCAATCTGAGTATGTGCTTCCTTATATTCATTTAATGACAAAATTACCTGCTCTTAGAATTTTGGTATCAAGTTTTGAAGCTTGAATGTTTCATACATGTGGTTAGAAACAAGACTTGGAAAAAATAGAGGAGAAATTATTTTCATCTGAAGTTAAGTCATATTTATCACATAGGAAACTTTCTATACAGCTGGATAAGGTCAAGACTGGGACAGCTGTACTCAAGTTTAAGGAGAAGGGAATACTGCTTGTACAAAAATGCAATCTCTTTTTTAGCAAGAGATCAGTTTATAGCTTTACAAATGTGCTTAACTTCAGAAATGTTACATGTGGTTACTGCATAGCTCCACACTCTCAAGACACTTTCTTTTGTTCTTGCCTTCAAAGCTGAAAGCGCTGTTATAGCACCGAGGCTCAAACACCAGATGAGGTGGTTCACACTGGAGCACTGGACCCAGAAGCTATTATAGCTCAGTGGTCAGAGCAAGCCAGAGATGCAAAAATGGGACTTCAGAAGGTCTACTCCCTTTGACACATGCTAGCAAGTTTGGGAAGAAGAGGAGGAAACTTTTCTAAATGACCAGCTTCCTCCACTGGCACCAGAGCACAGTGGCCATCTGTCCAGTGTGGCTCCCAAGGACATGTCTGCCCAAAGAGCCCACACCCAGGCTTTGTTCTGCTTAATTCACAGGCTGGGTTAAACTACCATATAAACTACCAGAGAGTCAGGATTTGAAATCTGCTTTTGAATTTTTCCCTGCTTATTTCCCCATACCTTTTCTGAACAGGAAGACACCTTCTGCTTTAATACGTTGAACACCATGTCCAAATAAAAGAAACAACTTCACATGACCTCAGAACAACAGTCCTGGAACAGACCAAGGGCCCATCTGTATCAGTATCTGCTCTCCAACAGTGGTAATCACAGTAAGAAAAAAAGGCAGGCAAGTGGCATTTTTATACCTTTTGAACCCCTGCCAAAGGCTTCATTTGAAGCTAAAATGGCCTCCTCAAGTCTGAGGTTCTCCCACAGTCCCTTCCTTTCATGAATTGGTCAGTTGTGCTTTTTGATCTGATTGTCCATGACATTTCATGGGTTCCATTGTTTAATTATATGCTTATAGTTACCTCCCTTTGGTTGTTTGAGCACTCGTCTTGCATAGCATTTGATGCCCGTGTAAGCTCATGTATCATGATAACTTGCCAGCAGTCACTCCCTCTTCTCCTTTTCTCATACTACTTACATTTTGGGGCTTTCCTGCAGTTTTTAAGTAACTGTACAAGTAGCAGTTATGTATCACAAAAAAAAAATTCTTTTTATGGTATTTATTACACCTTATGGATATAAAGCATTCTTGCAGCCACTTTCAGGTCTGTCAGAGACTATGAGCAAGTAAGCAGAGATAATGGAATAGGAACATAAACAGAGCAGATTTATTTTCAGACAAGTTAGGTTTAGAAATGGATCTAGAATGTGCAGAATGTGCAGTTTTCAGATGGATTTAAGATGGAGATACTTTGAAATATTAAAACAACCTCCTTTCCTTCAAAATAAAGAAACACATTAAATTGTCATATTGGTAAAACCTTTCAGTGATAGTTATCTCTCTTAAGTCAGTGAAGTTTGGGCCAGATTCCTAATTATATATTCTTCTCATATAGAATTTTAAGAACACATTTTTATCAGATTAAAACTCAGACAGTGGTTATTACTCTCCATATCTATTTTTAAGTCATATAAATTTAATCCAGCAAGTGTATACTGAGGTCGTGATTTCTTTGTATTTAATTCACAATTCTCTTATGGTGCTCTTGTGAGACCCCACCTGGAATACTGCATCCAGCTCTGGGGCTCTCAGTACGAGAAAGACATGGTCCTGTTGGAATGGGTCCAGAGAAGAGCCGTGAAAATGGTGAGAGGGATGGAGCACCTCTCCTGTGAAGAAAGGCTGGGGCTAAGGCTGTTCAGCCTGGAGAAGAAGAGGCTTGAGGAAGATCTTAGTGCAGGCCTATGGTGACAGGATAAAGGGAAATGGCTTTAAGATGAAAGAGGGTAGACGTAGACTATATATTAAGAATAAATCGTCTCCTGAGAGGGTGGTGACAGGTTGCCCAGAGAAGTTGTGGATGCACCATCCATAGAAGTGTCCAAGGCTGGGCTGGATGAGGATTTGAGCCATCTGCTCTAATGGAAGGTGTCCCTGTCCGTGGCAAGGGGTTGGAACAAGATGATCTTTAAGGCCACTTCCAACCCAAACCATTCTGTGATTCTGAAGTCCTTGCTTTCTCCAGTGAAGAGACAACAGTTCAGAGAAGTGCTAAATAAAAGCCTGCCTTGAATTTATTCTTGACAAAAGTAATTGGAAGAGTCTAAATGACTATTTTTATGTTTTAAAGGGTAAAGATAGTTACTCCTCTTTCTGGCTTACTTATTGATACCTCCTGTTATGTTCTCATCATCCAAACAACCCAGTCAAGCAAATGACAGTTTTACCTAGGGGTTTGAAGGCATTGTTTTAGCCTTAGAAAGTGTTTCTTTTTGGAGTTTCACAGAAAAGCTAAATTGTTTTATTTCTAGCACTGGATATGCAAAAGTATAAAGACAGAGAATTTAGTCTAGAAATTCAGATGCCTGTAAGAAATACAACTACTCTACTGTATTATACTCCATTACATCATCTGAAAATTTATTTTTCCTTCACATAATGTGTTCTTGCAAAACACACTTGGTATACACAGCTTTTGCATGCATATGTCTATTAAACCTTCATAAAATAGGTTTGTTTATGGAATGCCTTTCAATCTATGTTTAACTACAAAGCTTGTCAATCTCTGTTCCAGCACAGTCTTAGCCTCAGGAGTAATAGCATTAGCTCTAATTATTACAAAACAAGTCCCTATCAATCTTTTTAAGAACTAATTAACAGCTTTGTTATGTAAAAAATGTCTGCTTCCATCAGATAAAGGGAGAATGCAGATAAAGCTGTGAAATGCAGAAGTCATGCTTCAGCATGGGAGGGTTATCTAATTCAGTGAGGATGATTACTACAGCCTGAAAGTCTTCATGGAGAGGATTATATGTGTCCAAACCCACTGCCTTTCCAGTGTCACACATCGACAGAGAACATACTCTGATATGCAAAGGGAACTGGACCATTTTATGAAAGGAACATACCTTTGTTAACTTCTTTCACTCAAAAAGTTTGGAGTCTATAAATAGTGTTGTCTGGCAGTGCTATAAAATAAACTATCAAAACAGATTGGAGGGCATGTTTTTACTTATTCAACCCAGTGTTTCTTAATTTAATGTTCTTAAAATGCTCCAAGAGTTGCTATGTTCCAATGCACCACTGTGTTGGCACACTTGCATTTTCAGATGCTAAAGGAAGTATCAAAATAATGGGAAACAATGCTTATTTTCAACAAGCTATAATTGGGGGTTTTTCATGCTTCCTGCTAACCTTACTAATTTTTCTCATTTGAACTGACAAGTTTCATGCTTATCAGTTTTGTAAAATTAAATACAGGCCTCTCTTCTAGGATTTTTTTTTTTTTTTGAGTACTCTGGACTCAAAGCAGTAGCTTAAATGTAGGAATTCAGTGTTATCTGAGGTGCTCCAACGCACACCTGCGTGTGCTGCCACTACAGTGGCAACCTCAGCACATAGGTTCACAAGTAGGGATATATATATAGATGTCTAAATTTTGGTTTAGTCCATGAGCTGAATCTCATTCTGAAAGAAAAAACAATTAGCTTTGCCTAGATTTTATCCAAAGTTTTCCAGTTTGGAAACATAACTACCCAATTATCCTGAATCCTGAAGTATAGGACATGAAGTAAGGATATTGAATAAGCATCCCAACAGTTTAGACAGCACATAAGCATCAATAAGTGGCCATGTTCTTTATCTATCACAGAGAATTGCCACTTCATTGTTTGCTACACAAGGAGAGAGTTTCATTTGTGCTGGAAAGGACTGTGGAGTTCTCAGCCCTCAACAAGAACATGGAATGGGAAACAGGCAGCTTAGATAATAGTTTGGCTCTTGGCTAGAATGCCAAACTAAAACATTTTGTAACTATTCTCATGGCAAACTGGCATCTTTACAAGTTTCACAATGATAGGGTGTTTTGCTAGCAGGAACACTACTGTTGCCAAAGTAGCCTGAGCAGTGTATTAATAAACAGATTGGAAAACGTGTGAAGAAAATTTGATCCTATTAACAGATGCATATTGAACATTTCCCGGGAAAGCCAATGCTGCTGTTTACATATTGCAGCATATGTGCAGATTTGTCACAGGAAACCTGTGAGACACATTCACCTGAGGAACAGCAGGGCTGTTGTCAGGCACACGAAACTCTCAGGAATGAAAATGGCAGGGAGATGTTTGCTATGACTGAATGCTACTCAGCATCACTTTGCCAGGCTGGACAATCTGGAAACAATTCTGAGCGTACATTCACAGAAATGAGTGCTCTGCCTGCCGTGCTGACCCAGCTGGCATGGGGTTTTGTGAGTGGAATACCCAGCCCCTATCCCTGACAACATCCAGGTGGTACTGCCAAAACTTCCACCTGCCTTTTCTCTGCCACACACCTCAAAATCATTTCATGTGTTTCATAGAACTTTCCTTTCCTTCTCAGTGTGCAGAAGACCTGAGATTCCAGATCTTTTGGCAACTGTGATGCAATTTCAGAGTGATGATGCTAAAGAACAGACTTTTTCTGACAAGTAAATGTACTCACAGAGAGACTGGAAGTGGAGGTCATGAATAAAGTCATAGGATCACGAATTGTTTGAACAAACAGTATTTCTGGAAGAGGTTGCTCATATAAAGGAAAGCATTGAGGTTGCCTGTCTTCTTTGTTGGTTACTTTTGTGATAGTAGTTGTCCTTTAGGTTCTTTATCACATCTGCACGTCATACAGTTTATCTCTGCTACTCCTGATCCCATCGTATTGGAAAAGGCTGCTTGTTTTATCCCGTGATGCAAGAAACAGTTAAGTGTCAAAAGAACTACCCAGTGTCAGGTCCCAAGAAAACATCTGCTCACACAGTGCTGAGTTAAACTGTGGTGTGGACAGTGGCATGCTGTGGTAGATGTCAGAAGCCTACAGGAATTAAAATAAGGATTAAAAAAATGGAAAGAAAAAGTCATAAAAATCAGGCTTCTATTAGGAAGTCCCTATCACAGAAAAGTAATATCACAGTAAAGAAGTTCTTCATGTTCAGGTGGAACTTTCTGTGTTCCAGTTTCTGCCTGTTGCCTCTTGTCCTATTGTTTGGGACCACTAAGCAGAGCCTGGCTCCATCCTCTTGACACTGTCCCTTCAGATACTTACAGACATGGATGAGGTTGCCTCTCAGTCATCACCTCTCCAGCCTGAACAAGCCCAGCTCCCTCAGCCTTTCCTCAAACTTTGCTCCCTTTCCACAGCCACTGAGGACATGAGATGCATCCCAAGATGGTGAAAAAGGCTGTCCAGGTGATCATGGAGCAGTTCCACACGAGCAGCACATGTGAAGACATTGCCATCATACCACAGGGAGCTGTGCAACAAGACCACGGGGTATAAAGCGTATCCCTCTGCCGCAGGAAATGCTGCAGACAGATTTGTAGTTTCTCACAACACTCATGATGTAGTTAGAGCAATTCCCTGATTTATTCTTCAGTCTATTCCCACAGGTGGAGAAATAAGGAAAAGTACTTTGCAGACAGAATGATTGCTGTGAGGACATAGGTTTGTCAGTGGGATCCCAGTGCACACTTGGGATTTTCTGTAGCAATACAAACAGCAAACATAAAGCTTAAATGCAAATTCACCCTCTCTAGGCTCTTCTTCCAACAGAAGCTCCAATACAAACCAGAATTTTACTGAAGTGTTTAGTGTCTGTCCTGTTTTATTTAAAAAATCCAAGTCTGAACTGTTTGGTCCCAAGAGAATGATTTTTGTGTTGAAACTTTCCCATGTGCCTACAAACAAATCCGGTAACTCTCATGTTTCATTTCATGGTTCCCAAAAGTGACAATGCAACAAGCTGCTGTGTTAATACCATTATAAATTAAAATCATGTTTAGCAATCCAGGACATACTTGCTAAGAATGATTAAAACAAACGACTTCGTACAAACCAGTGGCAGCTTTAATGTTCAAAGAATTCAGTCCTCATCAGAATTAATCCTTCACTGTCTAATGGTTTTCTTACCAGCCTCCAACACTGAAGGATGAGATGCCTTCCTCTTTTAAAAATCTATATATTAAGTAATTTTATGTGAAAGTACACAACTATGTATTGTTGCTCATAGTGCACATTAGAGATTCCCTTTTTTTTGGTAGATATGTAAATCCAGAATGTGTTTGAGTTAAAATAAAAAACAACAAAATGATTTAAGCTGTTATATTAATACTGAAATTTTGCATGTCAGTACTTTTTTGACAGCTTCATAAAAACCGATATCTACATTATCGTGAAGACTTTCATCACCTTCAATTGTTTTAACCTTTTCTCATTATTCCTAGTGATGGATTGAAATATAAAGAAATAGCAAAGGAGTTCTGGGAAACATTAAATAAATCAATAATTTTAGATCCTTTTTCTTTCTCTCTGCTTGATTTGATAAAAAGCATGGAAAAACAATTCTGTGGGCTATAAAAAGTATTTGAATGTGCAAGCTGTCATTGTAGGAATGTCAGCTAAAATTATCAAAGTTAGAAGCAGAAATATGGGAGCTCACATTAGATTTCAATCTGGCTAATTCAGAAATTTGAGTCTAATGTCTAGGGGCTGTAATGTACTTTTAAGCCTTTTTGACTATTCATAGAGGACTGGTTCTCTGCAACGTTTTTTTCTTCCACATAACAGAGTCAGCAGAATCAGTCACATGTGCAAGCATTCAGAGAAAACGTTTAAAAAAATGACATGTTTTGATGTGAAAATGGAAAAATAATAATGCCCCCTCTCCAACACAGTCAGATGTGAAGAAATTCATAGATCACCAAGTGTAGGTGCAAGGGAGGTAGGAGATGTTCAACAAAGAAAACCTTTGTAGTGGAATGATTTATTTTTAATAAATTATTTCTGCATAGAATTTCCTCTTATAAGTTGTAGAGGCCACTCAAAAAGATTTAAATTCCAAGTAAAGCTAAGTTGTGTAAGCAGAACGAGAGGAAAAAGAGGTGTAAGGAATTGACTGTCAGCTCTTGTAAATCTGTTTAGTTCCACTCAGCTCAACTGACCCAAGTCAGTGTATGCCAGCCAAGGGAGTTGCTCTGTGGTTATAAAAAGTGTGAAGAGATAATGAAAGTCAATGTATTTAGTGTCTCTCTGTTACTCTTCAAAACCCATCTACTGCCTCTGTATGATGTCCTATTACAGTGGCTATTATGTCTTCTGCGTGGTTAATTGATTAGCTCTAATCTAACATCAGTTGCCCAAAAGAAGATTAATATAATTATTTCATTTTCAATGCAGCACCGGTTTTGTTCAATTTTTAATTCTTGTATATGGCTCCTATGAAACCAAGTAACTATATATTCTACCCAGGTGACCTCGCATCTGGCATCACACACATTTCAAGGGCAGTGAAGGTGGGTGATGTCTTTAAACCCTTTCTGTCTTCCACTAAAATGGAGTTTTATAACAAATCTTATTCCATATGAACAGTAATGTTTAGAATCAGAAATGAAGGATGGTGTTCATCTCCTCTAGCTCTGGGATCCAAACGACTTAACAGGAGTTAAGATGGCCAAGAATTTATTGTAGGTCCTGATTCCCCAGGGCAAAAAGACGTGTGCTCTGCTCCCTATAGCAGACCAGGAGATGAGTCATCATCAGGAGATAAATAAACCGAATAAATAAAAATTACTACTGTGATGGCTTGGAAAATGCCTCCCTGGTCTGTGGTTTTATCTATATCTGTCCTCTGAATCAGAAATTTTCTAAGAAAATAGTTTCAGACATTTTGATGAAAAAAATGGCTCCACATTGATACTAAATACTTGTAAACATGTATCCTTTTCAATAATGTATTTGTGAGGAAAGAGAAGTATCTGTTCAGAAGAATGCAGCCTGTCATGGTTAGGGCATCCATTGGAGGTGATGGTCAAAATTAATTCCATAGTTAAATCATCAGATGTCCATCTGTGTAAACAAAAATAAAAATATCACAAGTGGGCTTCATACTGTGTATTATAAAAAGAGAATATCCACTGCCTTCTTCTGAATGTAACGTGCTCATCTTGCATTTTCACCAAAGCCCACATCTAATTTATGCCATCTTCCACATTACTTCTGACAGTGACCAAATGACCTTTTTTGTGATATAGCTGAGTACACAATTTCCAGTTTTGTATGACAAGAATCCTTCATCTTCAAATTCACTAACTGTAGTCTTTCGGTTTTTGTCAATTTATAATATCATTTTAGTCTTACTTATGCCAGACGTAGATTGGAAATTCTGAAATGCCCTATAACAGATATATACTGAGGCTGATGGAGGAGCTGGGATCTGAGTCACGAAAAGAGTTCATTTTGCACAACGGTTTCACATAAAGATTTGTTGTGTTGATTCCTTCTTAAAACAAACTGGTTGTCTGGGACTCCTGTCATTCTCTGCTGTTTAAAAATAAGAAAGAGAAGATAAGGCCATCATACTCTTAATGGCATTACTTAAGGCTTGAAGAAAATTTTGAAGAAAAGGAGTAATCAATTCAAAACAAAATTAATTAAGGAAAAAAAGTGAAAATATGACAAAACCACAGATTGTCCCAGATGTTTCTATTAAAGAAAATCAATCTCCCTTTGATAAAACACTTCAATTTCTCATGAGGAAAATGCAGTAAATATCTGGACTTCAGTAAAGTATTTGGGACTGGGTCACAGGAAATTTCTTGGGCTGGAGACAACTAATACAAGAACTGGAACTTGGCTAAAGAATTGTTTAGATGGAAGATGACAAGCTGTACCTAAACGAGAAGCCTTGGATCACATGGACATTGCAATGGGATTTCTCAAGGATCAAACCTGGACTAACTTAATGTAATGTTTTCATTATGACTTTGGCACAGAAACACAGAAGTGAGCTAATAAAACATGACAACACAACATTTGAAGTCATTGTCGCTGGAGTGAAAGATGGGTATGCCACAAAGAAAGAATTGGAAAGCTTTTTGTTAGAGAGATAGAAATGGGAGAAACTTCCGTGCTGTGAAAAGTGAGAAGACTCATTTAGGCAGTGGTAAAACTTTCTGCTGGAGGGGTTGGATGCTGAGGGTTTGAAAGCAGCAAAGAAGAGAAGCAGATTGCAGAGTAGAAACTTAGCACGACTGTGAGCTGCTGGTGTTGCAGAGCTGTGTGAAGGCATGTGAGATCCACGGAGAATGAGGGAAAAAATGCCTGGGTGCAAGGTCATGGCAAGACCTCATCTGGTGCAGTGCATGCGTTCTGATACCCAGACAGTAGAAACAGGGATTGAAATGAGGGAAAATGCCAGGCAGAACCATAATATGGAAGTAATTTGAATACTTCTAAGTACTAATATATAGAATAATACAATCTTAGAAAGGTTTGGGTTGGAAGGTTTTCCTTAAAGATCATCTAGCTCCAACCCTGCTGACATGCACAGGGACAATTATGGTTTGTTCTTTATTGTGACTGCCTGTGGCACAGCTAAGTTCCGTGGTTTAGCCTTGCTGCCTCTGCAGAGGCCAGGTGAGAGCACTTCCAATAGCACAGAAAGCCTGACCATTAACATTTCTTCAAAGATACTATATTGTGCTGAAAAATAAGCAGGGGAGGCTGAAAAAATAGTGTTAGTGCTTGAATAGCTTTCACTGGGAGATTTTCTGTACAAGCTACTTCACAGCCTCCTTGTGTCTGTGTGTTTTCTATATACAGCACCATGCTCTGCTATGACCTGACTCCATAAAAATGAGTGAATTCATGTGGTAACAGTACACTCCAGTATTGCCTGAAATCCCATTTTTTTTGAAAGCTCAACCATCTCTATGCTCCTATCAGGACCGCTTCTAGTTCATTCCCAAGCTAGACAGACAAATTCAAGTATCTTAGTTATCCTGTGGAAGGAAAATGTTGAGAACCACCTTGCCCATCTTAGTTAAAAAGACTGTAAAAGTTTTCCATTCAAAATGACCTGTTTTTTTTCTATAACATAAGAAGTGAATAATTTTAACTTCAGCTGCTGATACTCTGTCTGCTCAATCCATAAAACTCTAGTCCCTGGATAAGGAAGTTAAAGCAGCCTAGTATTAATAATAATAATAATAAAAAAATGCAGCTGAGGCTGTAATTTAAATCATGTCTGAGAGAAGGCAGTGAACCAGGACTTTAGCTGCAGCTATTTCTTACATCCTTCTTTTCACCAAAGGACACAAAGCCCTTAGTCAGCCTGATTATTAGATTAGGATATTATGAGGAATTGATCTGTCTGATGAAGTCTATATTTTTTTCATATTTCTGTTCATCTTGCAGTAGGATGCTTGCTGGTTCCTTTTCAGTGTTTTATTTGAGAATATTTTTCATTATGTTTTCTTCCAAAGTGATTTTCCAGTGCTGGGTGATGCTTTTCAGTAAATATTTGTAAAATTGCTTAAAAATAATAAAATTTTGAAAACCCCAAACTTTAGAGTTACCAAATTAGGAAAAAGAATCTGAAAAGTAGTTTCAACCAAAATAAAAAAACTGGAGGGGAAAAAACCATCAATTTGTCTTTTTGAGTCATAAGCAAATATGTTTCTAATTCCAGTTTGAAATTATATTCTACATTTCAAAAGTCGAATTAAATTTAAAGAAAACAAGCATGTTTTGAAAAGGACTCAGGAGCTAAACAGAACCTTCCTGGGTGCCCCACTGTAGAGGTTTTTGATCTGGGAATTTTTTCCTACTTAGCCTAAAATTCAGATCCTGCAGATATATATTTGGGGTTGTTTTTACCTTTGGCTACTAACACCAGGAGCCCAGAGTTAGTCTGGCTCCAGTGATTTGGAGGCTCTTCAGCGGAGCAGAGTCAGTAAATACCTCGGAGCATTTCAGCCGGGGGGATTACAGCCATGCCAGTGTTTCCCAGAACAGCTGCTGCAAGGAGCTTGTTTAATACCTGCTGCCTGTAAAAAGAATTAAGCAGTCAATGAGGGCTTGCCACAGGACCTGTGTCCAGGTTTGCTGGAGAGGCAGAAGCACAGACATTTTGCTTTCTTCAGGCATGTATAAGCCCCTTAGCTGGAGTTAGCTGTGGCTGGGAAAAGAGGTGTTTAAGGGTTTAAAGGAGGCGAGGAGAAGAAAACCTGCTCACACCACCGGTGTTTCTGTAACCTGTGCATGAACTTTTAAATCAAGTAGCTTTGTTCATAAGCCTCAGTTATCTGGTATAGAACAGTTTCATCACTAATGCCAAAAGAACCCCATGTGGTTTAGAAAAAGCAGTCAGTCCCCTCAGCTCCTCACAGCCCCTTAAATACACTAATCCAAGAAATAAATATATAAATGTGTTATAAAAACTCATATTATCCTAAATTTGTTTTTAAAGGCCCAGTGGCTGAATAGTAAGGCTTGAGGATCTTTTTCATCAAAATGTTTTGGAGGGATAAAAGAAAAACAGGTTTTGTGTGTAGAAACCAAATACCAAGCAGGGTATTTCAAAAAAGCTAAGTATTTTGGTTTTAATAAAAACCTTTTGTGTTTTTCCTCAACTCAGAAATCACAGCGGGTCAGTTAAAAAGTCAGGCTACTTGCCTGATCAAAATAAAAGGCAGATTAATCTGCTGCAACCCTACTGTCTTCTTTGGGAGAAAGTAAAAGTGCAGCTGAAACTCCAAGTGTAATTATAGGGAAATCTATTTTTGTGAAAGAGAAACAAAGAGTGAATTCCACCTGTCTGGGTTAGGAACAAGTGAGTGGTCTGGTGATGGCCCAAGTCCAACTCTTTTGAAGACTTGTCCAAGGTAATCTATCTCTGTGTCCTGTCTTCCAGTTTGTAGGAAGGTCTAATACCAATTCCCTGAAAATTGTTGAGAAGATAAATATACAAAGAGTGTTTTAAGGAAGACATCATGCAATTACTTTAGATTCACAATTCTTACAATCTGATGAAGGAAGTGCAATGCCTTTCATAGATAATGAGTCTTGCAGTTCTGTGCTCTGGTTCCTCACACATTCTGGGGTTTATTTCTTCTATAGAGAGACAGCAGGTGATTCCATCAGTCTCACTATACCCACAATGAATAACTGCACAGCTGTGATGAAAAGATGCCAATGGATGAATTCTTGGGCCCTTACAAACTGGCATGGTCCTCTCTTTGGAGCAAGATTTTTATGGAACAGGTCTTAGGTTTTACAGTAACGTGTTTGGGTCTTTTGGGGAGGGAACCTCTCAAGTGATCTCTGAATCACAGAAGTAAAATGCCATAAGGTGGTTTCTTATCTGCCTCTGTAACTCCAAGTCTCATCAGATTATCTCAAGACTTACAGTAGCTGACAGAGTTCTGAAAATTCAGCTCCAAGCTGTATGTTCATATAAGATCAGTTTCCATTAAACATAGATAAAACATCAGCTTACAGGCTGTGGCAGAGAAAAGCTTGGAAATTCAAACCATAGCAACTCCAGCAATAAAAAGCAAATAGAAGATATCTGAAAACCATGCTTGGAAAATATTATAGATTTTGAGTCTCATTTGAGCCAACAACTGATTTTTCAAGTGTTTGGGAATGGTAACAATTAATGTCGCCTATAGAATTCCTGATATTGCTCAGTTCATGTTCCTTTGAAACTCCTGAGGGATATCCTCTCATCCTTGGAATTTTTTCCTGCTCATTTTAAAAGAATTCTTTTTTTGTTTCTAGGCCTTGACTGAACAAAGCACACATGAAATGAAGACTGTATGAAAAAAAGCTTTATGCAGATGATATTGCAATACCAGTCAAATGAAATCCAAATCTTCATATTAAAAGCAATTGGTGATACAGGAATATTTAGGCCAATCCAGCAAGAAGCTGGCAGAGTAGTTAATTTTCAGTCTGCATATGGGTGCCCCTTATATTTTTCCTTTATTTGTTATAGTGGAGTTCTTCCAAATAGTCCCTAAATTCACATTCAAAAATGAGCTTGGTTGTATGATCTTGGCTCCCAATTAAAAGGTATGTCTCAGATCAGTATCAGCCAGAAAACCTAACTTCTGACTTCAGGGAGAAAAACTGGTTGATGGCTGATAATCAACTTGAAATCTGCTGTCGTGGATTGCTGCTAACACAGAGAATGGGAAATCACTGCATGCAAGGACTCAAGTAATCAAACTTTTCCAGGAGGGAGCAACCAACTCATTTGGTAATGGAATTTGCCCACAGATTATATAAATCCTGGTAATGTCTGAATTTAGAGTTAACAATGAAGCTTATGCCTGTTACACCTCAAGGATGAACAGAACTAAACGGAGAGGCCTAAGCCAGAGGCCAGTGTAGGAATGAGCATCCTTTTCTACCACACGTGGTTTCCAGATGCAGCACTCTCTTGTGTTTCTTCATTTAGTATTTATGACTGAATTGCTAAATCAATCTTTTTTCCTCAAAATTCATGATTTTTTTCTCCAAAATATAGTCTGTAATTCAATTTGTGGATAGTCTAAAGAAATTTCTAGGACTAATGAGCTTTTTAGACACAAAAATATTACACATTTTCTAAAATTAGGAGTTACATTTCTTTGATAGAATATTTGAACTAGGTGACTCATATGATCCAGAAACATTTTCATCATGAAAACTTAATTATGAAATACAATATAAAATCTGTATATGGCAAATATGAACATATAAAAATTCATATCTGTCAGATATCTTGTTATAAACCATGAATGTGTTGCTACATTCTAAAGTGTGGACTTGGCTAAATCTAGGCTGTGTTCCCACTTTTAACTGATTAATTTTTTGACATGCAAAGTGTCCTATTGAGCTTCTCAGGTTTACAGAATTATGACATTTTTGAGGGACTATCTGATCCAGGCTTGTCCATTTAACTTTCTGAAGATTTTTATTAGTATACATCACTCCGTAGTGAAAGACATGCATCAGTTCTCCTGCCCTACAAAGTTACAGCTCTGGAGAGTGATCTGAAGGTTACATTTATTTGCTTTAATGAGACTTTACCATGCTTAAAGCACAGTGTATTGAGCAAAAGGTGAAGAGCTTTAATCTAAATCAAGTATACTGCAATAATTGAATAAGGGTATCATGTAAGAGGGGGGAAAAGAGTACAAGGGTTAAATATTACTTTGGATATTTGGATTGAAAACACATTAACAAAGTGAGTTTGTTTTAAAAAGCAAAGATTTTCAGTCTGAGTGGGTTCTTTTGTGGCTGCAAAGATTTATATAGTTTTAAAGCTATTTTCTAGCATTAAATGCCTTCTTACTTAGCAGGACAAGAAGCAAATAAAATCTGTCTGATGTGCTCAGCAAGAACTTAATCCAGCTGGACAGAATGAGGAACAAATGCAATTAATATCTCTTTACCAGCAAATATATTATGTTTTATAGGGTCTTATTTTCCAGAAATTATTCAAGTAAAGCATCCTGATCAGTATCTAGCCTAGAAGATATTTTTTTAGCCATTAGGAATTCTCTGAGCAATTGAATTTGCATTTTGTATGCTTAGCTGCTAAAACTACCTGGAGATTTTTTGTCCTACCTCTTAAATATCTCAGTTAAAAACTGATTTTCCAGGTCAGTGCTCACCAGTCCTTCAAATTATGTCTCCATTAAAATTACACAAGTTGGACTGAAAACCTCCTTCTCTTGTGATCTTGTTTTTAGCAGCTTTCTCTGCACTAAGACAGCTCCTCTAAAAATAGCGAGGATGTTGCTGGCCTTTCTTTTGCACTGTTTTGTACAGAACCCAAGAATTGGCATGATTTCCACCTCTATGGAAATGCCAGAGGATGCCAAAGATCAGCTCTTCATGAATAGTCTTCTATTTGTTATTCTTCTACTGCCTATCCTGTCTCTATGGCCCTGGGAATACGCTTTTTTTCTGTCTGGACTTTCTCTGTTCCTAATGCTACTTCCTGGAGGAAGAAGGTTTAAGGATACTGAAGAGCTTGAGAAGAAAGTTAATGCAGAGAAAGAAAGAACAAGGAAAGATGGTCTCCACTCTAAAGCTTTGAGTATTTTCCACTTCTTTCAAAGGTCTCAATGAGACGTTGGCAAAGCTAAAATGACATAAAGGAAAAAGCCACTTCATTTTTGTAGTGTTCCTTTGTGTGTGGTTTTTTTGTTTTTTTGTTTTAATGTGTTTCAGACAATAGTCCCTGGATAGGAAAGGTTGATGGACTTTTTGTCTGGTTGGATTTTTCAGGCTCAGCACACTGTGTTGTCCTGTACCTGTGGAGAAGAAGAGTAATTTTTGTGAGTCAACAGTGAATGCTTTCATTCTTTTGGTTAAACACATTTTTTTAGCAGTGTGTCATATCTTCAGCAGACATCAACAACATAACTCCAGGAGCAAATGCAGCTTCAGGAATTTATATCAGACCAGAACTCAGGCATCTTCCCTTCTCCATCATTTTTCCTGGAAGCATCGAGGCATGTGGCTATAAAACTAGGAGCCGGGGGTTTATAAGTACTAATTCTCACTCTTTTCCTCTGTAACTGTGGGTATTTGGAGGGAAGCAAGCCTCTAAAATCAGCAGTAAGTTTCAGATGTTATTACTCTGACAGAGACTATCAAAAGATGATTTTTAATTCCCACGCTGTTTAGTTATCAAGCAAACAAAGGAAAACTATGTTATACAAATTGTTATACCTTCCAGCTTCAATGTAACATTCATAAACTACAGATTACAACTGGACATGAGAAAAAAATTCATATCCACACATTGTATATTATATTCTATGCACTTCCCATTTTTTTCTTCCACTTGAGATAGGATTTCAAAGTCACATCTAACCCTTCATTCACAGGGCTTATGCAAGCTTGCATTGATGGATGAAACTCATACTCACCATGTGTATGGGAAAAAGCACTTTGTGTAATCCTCATAAATCCTGCAGTGATGTGAGTGCAGTTTCAGCTGGAATATTCCAAAGGAAAACGGAAGATCAAATTCCAACTGCATGTGTTAATTAGATAATATTCCTTTTTGTGCAACTGTTATCTCACGGGATTCGTGTAAGGATAGACAAATGTGTCGTTGATTGGGATATTCACTGATTGTCTCTGGAGGCCCAAGTCCTACCAAGAGTCACATGCATTAAGTTATTCCCTTTAAATTTGCTATTAGACAAAACCATGGCTTAATGTGGTAAAACTGGTTCTTTTTGTTCAAAGAGAGGTCACGGGCTGTACTGACAGATATGCTTAGTTCAGGCCTGAGATGTGCTGGAAGGTTTGTGAGGAGGAATCCAGCAGAGCTTCTTCTCCTACTATGCCCTGCTTAAGCAAACGCATCTCCATGGGGTAGTGAGGAGAAAAACTGGAAGAGCACCAGGAGCTATTTACACAACTGGAACCATTCTATCCTCCATCAAGTGAAGCAAATAGATGTTAAAGCATCCTCTATTTCAGCCATCCAAGAACAACACCACAAAGTGGACATCACGAGAAGTCAGTTGCCATGGGCACACAAGTGTCTGACTGGGAGAACACCCACAGACACTGAACTTTGGTTCAGCAAACCCCAGCTCCAGCTCTCTTTAGTGCAAATGTTGCTATCACTCAGCTTTAAAAGCAACCTAGGAGCTTCAGGGGAAATATGTGGAGGCACTGGATAGGTCCACTTCTGAGATGAGACAGGAAAGAGGCAGATACAACATGCAGTTTAGACAGAGGTGGGATGTCTTGTTTTCTCACCCCAGGCTCCACAGACGCTGCTTTCACTTGACGAGCTCTCCAAGTCTGTGTATCTAAGCTAACACAGCCTGCCCAGTGTTCAAGTCTCAGGGAGTCTTTAGATTAGTTCTGATAGGGATGGATAATTGGTGTAATTAATTTGAGAACCAGAACCAAAAACTTGAGTGACACAGTCTCTGGAAGCACACCAAGCTTTTAAAATCTTACCCATGTTTTTTCAGTTTTGAACATGGCTAGCAGATTTCTTCCTCTGCTTGACTAATTATAAAGCCCAAGGGCAACTGAGCAGAGTATGACCAAACTAGTTGGACAATAAATTCCTACTTTTACACATTGGTAAAGCTGGACTACATGAAAGAGGTCATTCTCCTTGCAGATGCTCCTGCATGTTCTTTTTATTTTAGAAACAAATTGTTAATTTTTTTTTTCCATTTGAATGAGGCATGAACATAAATTCCTATAACGACACAGCCATTTGGTGCCAAATGCAATAAAATGTCATGACAACAAAAGAAATGATTATTCATAAGTCATCATTTAGCTCTGTTGCCTCCCTTTCTCCCAAGTAAGCTTCCCTCTCTCTCTGCCTCCAGCCTTCCTTTCTACCCCTCATAAAAGAATTGAGCAGAAAAGATATCCTTAATCCATGGCCAATGCCTTTCCCCAGGCTTTTTTTTTTTAGACTTGCATGGAGTTTCTGAAGAGCACAAACTTTTACAAACTGCCAAAGGAGAGTCCAATGATCTCAGAGTCCAATGATCTAAACTGAAACACACTCACCTAAAGAACGTGCTCCCCAATAGCCTCCCACAACAATTTTATAACCCAGCTAAAAGAGGTCAAGACTGTTACTCTTTGGAAAACATGATCTGCATCTATGTTAGTTTGAGTAGTGATCTCCAAAATAACCAGTTCAAGTATTTAATCTGGGAACACCTATTTATTGTAGGTCATTTTTTCAGTTCAGCTTCTCTCTAAGTGAATTGTACATGTCTATTCAATTTTGGCTTTAGGAAACCCTGTACCATGGGAGTTGTATTTCTTCAAATAAAGTATATCACAGCAGATGCCGTGCAGAACACAGTCTGACCAGGCAGTGAAAACAATAACCTCTACCCAATATATAATTTATTATATTTCAGGTTTCTCCTTTCTCGCATTTCCAAAAAATCCTAGTGTGCCTTCCATCAGGAATCATTGTCTCACTGTATCAGGAAGCCCATACATCAATCACGTAGCTACAATACGAATTAGAAGATGCAGAGAATGTTCAGAATAAATAAATGGCAAAATACTGATGTGTGAACACAGTAATGAGACCCTGAACTGTGTAATGCATCTGAGAAAACTGAGAAGCTTGGATTAGGTTAGGTTAGATTAAATCTAAGAATAAGATTTACTGTGAAAGCTGGGTAATTTTGAATATTTTTTTTCCTTCTTTTTTTTTTGAGAAATGGTAGCACTCTTGAGTTCTGTGTCCAGGAAATTTTATGAGGTTGGAAGGAAAAAGGCTAGTTTCTTAAGTCTGCCTTAAAGAGAAACAGAAACAATGTCTCAATTTTTACTCAGCAATAATAGAATTCATGCAGAATTTGGAAAACACAGGATCAAATTTTGTTTCTAACAACAAAAAAGTAATTGAAATCTTTCTTCTCCCATAGCAATACTCTCACTGTTCAATAAAACAGAGTATGATTTCAAGTGAGTATGACAATCTTATAACGTCAGAAATGTTGGAGGTTCCTCCAGTCTCTCCTTTGAGAACTTTGATTTAAATATACATACTTCCATATAAAAAAATATCGGCACTGGTTATCCCACACACTTTTTTTGAGGTATTAACTTGGGAAGTGGTAATTATGTTCCACTTTTGTGAATCTTAGTCTATGGAAAGTGAAAGAGCTGAACCATAATGCTGCCATGAAGCTGCACTTAAGGCATTCTTCGAGGTGGGATGAAGTAGGTTCAAATGTCCTCAGCAGAGTGATGCATTGAACCTGATCCTAAAATCCTGAAAAATCCTAAAAGCCTTGAATCCTGCCCAGGGCTTGATAACTTATACTGACAGGACAGTGAGTCAGAAGAGCATTAGGCTCTTTTCCAGGGGTAGCTTTTTTCAGGACGGTCTTTTAGGTTGGGTTGCTGGACAAAAGAACAGGTTTTCAATTTTTAACCTTTTCAGACCTGATTTACCCCTTACACGTTGTCAAACATGACCTTCTTTTTCTCCCTCTCTCCTTTTTATTCAGTTGTTGAACTAAAATAAACAAATTTACAGGTCTACTCTTTTCACAGCCCCCTCACAATCTATGCCAGCTGAGTAATTGCTATCAAGCCTTTTGTGGGCCTCACATCTGAGACAACTACAGAAAAGTCTGGAAGAAGAAGGCAAAGACTTGCTGTGTCCATCAATGCACAAGGGTGGCACAGAGAATGCCCCAGAGTATGTCACTAGGGATTGGAGAGACAGGCAGCAGAAACCCAAACTGAGCAGGGATACAGCTGATGCTTTGATAGCAGGTTAGAGATAACAGGATGAACTGTCAGTGCTCAGCCTTGGGGGGACTAAAGGAGACCCCTCCACTGATGCCAGTCAAGTCAGCTTCAAGAGAGGGGGTGTAGTTTTCTTGTCAATCACGTACTAAACAGGACTTTGGAGAAGCAATCCAGTACCTCTGAGGAGACTGCATTGTTCAAGAATAATATGTGATATGTTTTACCGGTTTGGATGCTTTGGAGTACCTCTGTAACTCAATTCCCCTCCTGTTTTTATGTAACATTTACTGGCTGATTTCCCTTCCCCAACACCAGAATGATTCATATGAGAAGGCCAGCCAATTTTTCTCTATTAAAAAAGAATCAAGATTATAAGAACCGTAAAATTATGTAAAATATTCAGCCGAAATGTCCCTCAGTGATCAGATGAAAATCGTCCCCACAGTAAGAAAAGACATATCTTCAGTTCAAAGGAGACAAGGGACCATCTTGTACTGTGCCTAAAGAGCTGCTAAATCAGACTGGCTTGTGATATTAGCATAATGTTCACATTTAACATGTACGCTGCAGTAATTCTCACGAGTTGGCCTTTAAATTGCCTCAGCTACTGTAGCAGAACAAACTAGTGCAGAAACAATGAAGAATTTTCACATACTACACTTCCAATGACTGTGGCAGTAGTTTCATTGCAATAAACACAGCAAGGGTCACAGTCTCAGTCTGAACAAATTTGCTGGTTAATACCATTGCAACTAACTCTGTCAGAGAAGATTGGATGGTTATTTTATTTCATTTTATTTATTTTTTACATTTTATTTTATTTGGAAGTCACTGGGAAGACTGTGACAAGCCCTATCCCATTGTTACACTGCCATTAAGTCACATTAATTCCCTGGGGAATTTTTAAGAGCTTTGCTGATTCTGCATGCCCAGCTGTGTGAACAGAGCTTAAAAACTTGGGTTTCATGTGGAAAAAAATGCTTTTCTCCCATAGCTTTGTGGTAATTGACTTTGGGAAAAAAGGAACTTCAACTTTGCACACTTTAAGCCATATAAGAAAGACGCAATAATTATACTGAGTAAAATTATCTGCATCTAATAGCTGCAATCTGGGCATGTTCTTAAAATACCCACAGTCTGAGTAACTGTGCTGATCATGTACTAAAGCCATGTGGAATCTTCAAGCTATGTTTACATTTTAATTGACAAAAAAGTCAATATTCACAATGTATATAGTCAAGACATAATGAAATCATGCTGCACTTTCCCTGCTTCATTACAAAAGTCTCAGGACACGGCAAAAAAAATTTAAAGATTCAGTGTATTATTCTTTTTTCTTGGAAAAAATATCTCTACGGGAAGCTGTATTGTATTGTTTTAAGGCCCAACTTTAATGAGTGGAAGTTCAGGATATTTGGAGCCTACTGGGACTGTGCTGTTTGTTTGTGATCTTACCCACATTGCTGGTTTGGAGCAGCAGGAGATGGTGCTGCAGACAGTTCTGGCATTCATGTTACAGTTCACTTCTTCAACAGAGTAACTATAAAAAAAAAAAAAAAGATAGGAAACTTTGGGTCCATCTTAAAAAAAAAAAAAAGGAAACTTTGGGGCCCTCTTAAAAAAAAAAAAAAGAAAAAAAAAAAAAACCCCAAAAAACACTGTATGAATTCACTTAGAGATTTTGGGTCACAAGTCCCCAGTTTGTTTTGCATGTAAAATAATTAAGGTGGGATAGTTTTGATCTCTTTGTGGAAGAACATTGCAATACTAATATCAGAAAGAAAGTGACTTTGCTGGAGGTAGATTTATTTTGGATTTATTTTCACATTGAGGAGATCTGGTCCTTCTCCTTAATGGTTTTGTCATTCAAGTTATTACTCTGCTGAGACCATTGGTCTAAATTCAAGTGACATATTTGACTTATTCTTTTGAACACTTTTTTGCTGGTTTTATTCCCTTTGTGGATGCCTTTTCAGAAGGACATCAAGTATGACTTGCTTGTCCATATTTTCAAAGTCTTATAATTCTATTTCTACAGTTTCTCACATACCAAAGGAGATGTCAGTCTCAGCTATAAGGCTGTTACACGGTAACTGATTTAACAGTAGTCATCTTAGCAAAATTACCTTTCATTCTTTTTTTTCAGATTTTCCTAACCCCTGGCAAAAAAATGAACATAATAGAGACTATTGAACATTTTATGGGGTGTGTTTGAATGAATGTCTGGGAAAGGTCAGGCTTCCACAAGGCAGACCAGCCACCAGTGGAGTAGGAGAAATGTGCTCTGCTTCATTCGTGTCCCACCTCGTCACTCTTTATTTGTATGAGAGCAGAATTAGCTTGAGTGTCCTCTCTCCAAAGGAAATTGTGAAAGCCACCAGTATGGGCAGGGGATAATAACAATGTGGCCAATGCTAGTTTCTTTATGATTTTTAAAACTAAAAAACTTTTTTTGCCTAAAAAGCAAAACCTAAAAATCCTACCCTATTATCTATTCTCAGCATTTAAGCCAGGCTTCATTATTTCTTTCATCATGACCAAGAGATTCTAGAAAAGCTCCTTTTAAATACAGTTGAGGCTGTGCCAGTATAGACAATGTTTCTCCAGGTGATGCACTGCCTCACAAAATTTCCTTCCTGTGCGCTGGTACTCCACTGTCTCCTCTGTTGCCACTTCCCTTGTGCTTCAGCTGCAGACTCCCTGGCTGTGTCTGCGTTGTAAAAATGCACAAAGACCATTCTGTGCCCCTGACCCCCGATGACATGGCATGGCCTGACTTCACACACTGGGTCTTATTTCTCTCCAAAGAATGCCAGGGTTAAAATAACCGAACTGCCCATGGGAAACAGGCATGTGCAGTCTCTTGAACTGTGCCCAGGTATTGTCTGGATAACAGTAAATGGCACAAGGCAACACAGGGATTATAGCAACTGTTACATAACAGAGATATTGGTGTGCTCGTGCTCTGACCTGTACCCTGGTCATGGTTTTGTCACTACTAGTATAGACATAATCTCTGGGGCTGGGGCCAGCTTTTATTTTTGTTGGTGAATCAGTGTTAGCCCAACAGGTTCTTTATTACTGACGAAAGCTCTTTGGAATGATGGAAAAGGTATCCTGTTACTATAGTACACTTCAGATTTTCCTGGGAAACTCAGCATTAGAGTAAGATGAAAATGACTTTGCAGTGATATTTTTCTGCATTTTAAAAAATTATTATTTTTCTTTCTGTAACCTGAAACAAAAAGTCTTGAAGTCTTCTAAGCGAAACTACTAAAACCATCTGTAATATTTTCTGTTCAGCTGGAAAACAGAGAATCATTTTTCTTTCTGAGTACCATCGAAAGTGTGGCTGTCCACACAGCCCCTGTCAAGAAATAATATGGATGATCTAAGAGAAAGAAAAGCAAATCAGGAAACTGCCTGCAGAGATAAGAGGGAGGAGGATTTAAAAGGATAGTGTTTCCATAAATCAAGGCAACCGGTGACAGCTTTAAAGTAAGGGTCAAAAACATTGCGAGAGGTGCCACTTGGATAAGAAGTTAATCCAAGTTTCCATCTCTCTGCCTTTAGTGCTTGTTCAAGTGGAAGTTAAAGATCTCATGGCACTATTTCAGGATCATAAGAGATTGATATCCTGCCCAAATTCTCTCTTTCAGGATCATCAGAGACCTTTGCAGCAGTATCAATACACACAGATGTAGGCGATTGCTATAAACAAAGGGGTACATTTGTCTGCATACCATTGCTACAGTTTGTTCAGTTCGCATGGCAGCAGAGAACTTTAAATTGGCACAAGAATGCTGGGTAGTGTACACTGCAAAACCCATCAGGATGGATTTGCAATAAGAAAAAAGAAAAAAAAAATAATAGAACTCTATCACAGAGGATTCCAAGCAAACATGAGGAATAACCATCAGTGAGTTTCCCAATGCCAACTGAACCAAATAAGAGGTTTGCCACAAATTTCTCAAAAATTCCCTGAGATACACTGTCTATGGTAAGATGCTGTCACATCTCCATAGAAATTACTATTTCCACCTCAAAAAGGTGGAAACAGCTCTTGGGAGCCTGAAATTAAAGAGCTGAAATGCCAACATTATAATTTAAGGACTGTGATTTTTCATTGCTTTACACAGAGTAAGTAGCCTTCGCTCATGGGACATCCTTTAATGTAGGATTATTTTCTTTCAAATAAATTCAGTTGGTAGGTTTTGAAATGGAAAGTGCATGAGATAATTGGCCTGAGGAGGAGGCAAATGGTTCTTGTGTGTCAGTGAAGCAGAAGTCAAACACCTGTGCTACTCCCACAGCATATCATCAACAGCAAAGATGTGATGTAAAAATGCAGTTTAAAAAATCTTTAAAATAACATGCTGAAAGTAAACTAAACTGTAGTAAGTTTAGGTATGACCCAATCCTGATTCATCCTTCCTTAATTTTACTGGAAGTCAGTTAAGCTGCTAAGAGCTTTCATGAATAAGAGATCTATCCAGTGAGCTAATTTTGAAAGTAAAGAAAAGATCTGATTTAACACTGCTCTGTTTAAAAATAGGGGAAAAAAAGGGTTCCATGTTCAGAAAAAAATAGCTATATACAAACCCAGTAGGGAAGCATGATGCTCAGGAAAGGGAAACTGAAGGCAGTGCTAATAAGATTTTTTTGCTGCTGAGAGTCTTACCCTTCTATTTTCATTACCCAGATGGAAAAGGGGGGAATGAAAAAGGTCAAGGAAGTGAAATTTTTCAGTATTAATAGCAAAAAAAAAGGAAATTAACTGAAAGGCACTTAATAGCTGGAAAAAAATTTGAAAATTCTGAGTCTGATTTTCCTCTTACACCAGTCTTATACCAGTAGACTGCTGGAAAAGTCTCAGGGCTTGGTTCCCAGAATGATGATGAAGTGGAAAGGAGTTTCTTTAGGTGGCTGAGTTCCTGTCTAAATGATTATTTGAATGCTAAAGAGATTTTGGTCTAAGTGGACTTTTGGTAATCTGCAGTCTTGCAGAGATGCCTTTATTATTCAAATCCAAATATAATAAGTCTTTTTTCGAAGACTCCTTTGGCTTCCACCAGCTATATTCTGACATATCCCCATGGAATGAAAGCAGTTCTTTCTAAAGGGAACAATATTGCAGGTGTAAGGTGGAATTTAAGTGGCTGCTCTAAGGGAACACACAAGCTGAAGAGGTTATGATGGGGGATGCCAATTCACACAATCCCTGGGGAGGCAACAAGGCGATTTGCATCTGTATGAGATGATTTCAGTTTTAAAGTGAAACACATGTGTTAGTGAGTTTGAAGCAAACTGACAGAGTCTTTGTAATAGAACTGGAAATCATGAGCAGCAGGAGTGGCCTGACCCCACAGAGCACTAATGTTTAATCTACTTATCAAGATAACAATCAAGGAAGAATCAATAACATAAAAACAGTGGGGTTTCTTCCTAGGTAACAAGCAAATAAAAGAGAAAAAAGGCTTCCTGATTGATGCTTCAGTGATTCCCCAGACCACGGTAAGTGCCTTTGCTTTGATGGCTAATTCCTGGTGGACACTGGGAGGTGGCTTTTCTAAAAAAGGTGTTGAGGTAGCAGAAGGGCTTAAACATTTGAAGAGTGTTCAGCTGCAGTCATGACAACTAAATGCAGATTCAATACTATGATTGAAATCTATGCACTACTACTATGAAATCAACGATTTCTTACAGTGAGAAAGCTGTCAGGATTAATTCAGCAAGAAAGCAGCACACAGTCCAAAGGGTCATTACTGAAGCACTGCATGTTTGGAGTCATTAGAAGACAAATTAAGCATAAAATGATATTTTAAAATATGCAAATCCCTGCCATTAATAACAATTTTGAATTGTAATGGAAAATTGCTAGTTTAGCCGAGGAACCTTTACATTGCATGGAGATTGTAACAGTTTGCTGTTACATGAGTATTGTTAATGATCTTTAAAATAGTCATGGGCAGCACAGCTGGAGAGAGTAGGCATCACAGCTGTTTGGGAGTTTATTTAAACTTGTATGATTGCAATGAGTACCAGAGTGGCTATTGCCACCTCACTCATTAATGTATCACTGTAAATAAATCCCCTGTGATTTCTTAAGTGTTGCTTTTTGCTATCCAAGAACAGCGGGAAGCAGAAGCGTGTCAAAATGTCAGTGGGATGGCAGACGGAAAATATTACCTATCTAAAGAAATAATTCTTTTTTAATAGAAATACTGTGTTAAGAAGTGACTTCAGATAAATTATATTTCTTTTAAAAGCTTCTGGAAAAGCACTGGAAAAGATTTAATAAGATGTTTCACATATTTGAATAAATGAAAAGTAATATAATAATATTTTTAAAAATTAATTTTATTTGGGATGGAGGGAAAATATGACTTACTGATCTGAGAAAAAAAATATTTTTAAATGGAAGCAAGAGCTCTTTTGACAAGGGAACAAAGAAATCAATAGTTCACAGTTAGCTGCAGATTGCAGAGCACTTTAAAAAAGAACCATAATTCCCATTTTGCAGGTGGGGTGGCAAATAAACTTCATTGCAACTTCTCTGTGAGTTCTCCAGGAGCAGGGTGGGAGCAGAGCTGGAACATGTTTGGTCTCTCCAGGAGAATGAGGCCAAGCTGGCTTAGCAAAGCTGCTTTCAGTACACTGAGGTATCTGTTTCCTGTGACAGGGGCATCTCTGTGTATTGAGGTACCTCGCAGGTTGGACATATCCCCATTAGACTGCAGATCACAGCACAGACTTCAAGTTCCACGTGGAAAATTCCGGCTTCAAATCACAGCCTGGTGCTCCGTATGTCTTCCCACACTGCTGCTCTGGACTGTTTTGTGCAAATTTGGGTTCTTGGTCATGAAGCAGTTACATTTTCAGCTTTACACCTAAGTTTCTATGCCCAAGCCTCTGTGTCCTCCTTCCTCACATTTGACAGGCACAGACCACTTCTCCTGCACAGGAGGACACAAGTCAGTGTCCCTCATGGGGACAGTTGCATTTCTGGAAGATGTTCAGGCTTTGTGATGAGAGAAGGTCAAAATTTGCCTCCCTCATCACCAGGTGGGTGGGAACGGATGGCAGGCAGCTCTCATCTGGTCAGAACTAAGCAAAAAGTAATCAATGCCTGTAAGAGAGAGATGGCATCAATCCTTTTCATGCTCTCTGGGAAAATGTGGACCAGTCTGATTCCTGCCCTGCCCTGGGAGCAGCTATACACAGCTCCGTGCTCAGGCTCACATTGGCTTTAAAACTGAGCTCAATTCAAACCTTTTTTTTTTAATTTCTTTTTATTTTCTTTAATAGTATCTTTTGTAAAATTCAATTCTATTCCTCCAGTTCCTGTTTTCCAGGACAGTTCAAGTGTGCTGGCTGCATTACTCAAGTCAGGCTTTGGTTGGTTGGCATTTCTGTCCCTGGGGCATTTTGCTGGATTCATCTTCTAGTGCCTGTGCTGCTGCACTGTGGGGACTGAAAAGTGCCAGAACAAATGCAGGAGATGTGCCAGCTCTTGGTACACACCAAAGAATCCTGAAGCAACAACAACATTTGGCAGAAACAGAGACATTGTTAATAAAGCAAGCCACTAAAATCTGTGTTTAATCACCAGAGCACAATCTCCCCACTTGCAAGAGAATTTTCAAATGAGAGGAAAACTAAAAAGGCAGCTTAAAGTGTCATAGAGAGTGGGAAAAAAGTATGTGATTGGAGGTTTAACTCCTTAAAGCAGAATTTTGCTTCTTAAGCCACTTTTCTTTTACAAGTTGGAAAAGGATCATGCTCAGATGAACATGTTTTTATCACAGTGTGAGTGAAATGGCCATATTTCATTAAAGTCCCCAGACACCCACTAAACCATGCTGGTGCTGAAAGATTTTTTTCAAATATGGAAGTAAAAAAGACCTGTTAATGCTAGTTCTGCTGGTTGCCAGCACAGATTTCTTTCGTACAGATCAGTATCTAGTATTTTGGGTGGGATAGCAGAGTCACTGACAACTCTGGTAAAGACAGCTCCTTCTTTTGCTGTGAATAATCCACACTTACATTCTGCCTCAGATTTGTATTTGTCTATAGGTCTAATTTATAACTTCCCACCACACACACCACTGAAAAGGAAGTTTCATACTTAGCAATTGCTGCAATAGCATAGGAATGCAAAACAGTCAGTAAGATATGACAGATATAAAGGCCATACTGGCGTGTTTCTAATCTTCCTCATTTCACAAGAGTGTTTGGGGGAGGTATTGTTTTGTTTTGCATTATTCCTGCCAGGTTAGGTAAGTCAGCTGTTGATTTTAAGGTATGCAAAACATAAGGCAACTGGAGATGTGAATGTGCCACTCTAAACAGAAATGTGACCCCTAGTTTTCCATCCCAGATCTGCAACGCTATGACCACATCTTTTGAAAATCACATACTCATCTGGGATTCATCAGTGTTGCTCACTAAAGACTGGTAAATTTACAGCTGAGGATGGAGACCCTCTTCTAAGTCATTGGCAGTACAATGATTGCTTTCCGCTGAAACACGGTGTGCAGTTGTGAAATGTTTGCCAGGTAGAGTTGAAAAGAGTAAATAAAGTTATATATGTGCAATCCTTCAGCCAGACAGTTTTATAGGCTGGGTTAAGTTTCTAGGATCACTAATAAAAACAAATCATATCTCCCAGTGAGTATTTTGGTAAAATTATAGTGAACTATCTAGGTGCTCCTGCAATCAAGGAGAAAAATACACCATTTTTTGAATGTGGACTTAGAAATGTGCAGCAATAAAAAATAGCATTATATACAATCAGAAGTTATTCTTTGCCCAAAGTACTTCTGAAAGCATCTTAAGACTTCTCCTTTAATTTCTTGGGAAGCAACTGCATGGGCAACTGGCTGCTTCCCAGACACTCTATATTAATGCTCCATTCACAATTTACAATTTCCAAGGCTTTGACAAGAGTCATGAAATTTAGTAAGGACACATCTAAGTTCCAGCTGACCCAGAAATGTGAGCTGCCATTCACTGTGCTGAGTTCTCTTGCTTCACTAATCATCTTTATTTTCCAGTGATTTCTACATTCTACTGGGAGTACATGTAGGACGAAGGACCACACACAGTTCTTCCTGCTAGAAGGAGACTTAATAGTCTCTTCTATGTATCCTTATGGTTTGTGACTATTACACTGCTAAGCCACAAAATGTTGCCTTAAATTAGGGTAACACCTCAGCCCAGGCACGCCTAAACATAATTAGTTTGTTCAGCTTTTCACAGATGAATATTATTAAAGTTGTAATTTCTTCCAGGTTACAACAAGCTAACTTAAACAGAAGTGTTCCCAAACATTCCCAAGAAAAATCGAAATTGAACAAGATTCAAGGTTTCTCCTCAGAGTAATTTATGTGGTTCCCATCTTCACTGTTGGATTCCAACAGAGAGTTCCACCTTGCTTTGTTTTCCTTCTCTCTGAATGTGTTCTACTGTTGGCTTGGGGGGTTTTTGTTTGTTTTTATTACCATTCAGTTTTCAAACACCAGAAGTACATACATTAGAAATATCAAGCACTATTTCAAGGCAGACAGAAAGAGACACACAATAAACTCAAATCACATCAAGCGTTTCCAAAAACCCTTCAATGTCAGAAAGTAAACACACTGTGCTCATGCTGCTCGAAGAAAAGCTTTTAGTTCCTAAATATAAAAAAACCAGAGGAGCAAGAACAAATTCTTGGCCAATTTCTATATTTTTCCCCCCAAGGATTCTGTGACCATGCTGACTGAAAGCTGAGATTTTGGGGAAGGGGTAAAAAAAGAGGAGAGAATCCTGATCCTTATAAGCACCCCATGCAGCTGTAAAAATGAGATAGGAAGGGATAAATCTTGTTCAGTTACAACAACAAGGTTGTTCATTGGTTTGACTGAGTTGCCTTGGTATTAAAAAAAAAGTCCAACTGGGCCTTTATGTGAACAGTTGTCTCCCAAATACACACTTTGCTTTCCAAAAGTTGCATTGTGTACTTTTATATAATGTCAACTTTTCTCTTCAATTGCATAAATGCACATGGACAGAAAAGGTTTCATGCAAATGAAACTAAGAACACATGTTGCATTAACACAAAAATTGTGCTGGCCCATTTTCTTTCCAAAGGGATCTCTCCACACCTGCTATTATGATCTCCACGTCTGCTTCCATCAGGCTAAGACCAGCCCCCCATCAGGTGGCCTGGACAGCATTCCATTTGGAACTGCTGTCTAACCGAGCCTTTAGGCAGCAAAATACAACACTTTTGGACTGAGCACCTTCAGGGATGTTTTTTGTCTGTGGAGCACAAAGCCAAAACCACAGGTTAGCTGGTCTCAAGGGTGTTGGTGTGGAGTGCTATCAGCTACTGCTGTCCACTGCTGACTTACAGGGAGATACTCCCAGCTGTTCTCCTAGATCTGTGTATTTGAACACGGGTAGGTGGAAAGCTTGTCCCTCTGCAGGGCTATTTAGAACTATCAAAAGACTGGCACAAATAAAATTTAATGTAGTGCAGACTTAGATTGTATAAAATGTGCCTAAATTTAGGAATATATTTACAGACTTTTACATATTCAGTAGGTGTCTAAAGTCTCATAAATATCTTCAGCGATTTTTGATTTAATACCATTGAGAGCACGTGGAAAATCCATTCAGGTCCCCTGAGAACAGACATCTATGGCATGACTTGTTTGCATGATGTATATGGATCTTGTGCCACACAAGACATGCTGTTTATCAGATGATACAGAACAACAGGGAGATGTATGACAGCGACAGCTGGAGCCTGGCTGAGATTCTATGAAATGTTTCAAATGGCATTAGATTAGATTAATTTAGGCAACCTGGCTTTTAGCCAACTGTGATCTCTTGCTTTTACTGTATTCAATTAATTTATCTAAAGGTAGGTGTCTGACACCAGTTGAAATGCTGTAGGGAGTCTGAGACTTTCACAGGACTGGAAAATACAACAAAAGACTTACAGGGCAGCCACGGCCTTCTCAATTGGCAGGGGGAGGCCAAGCAGCTGCTACAAGGAACCTGAAATGCCACCAGACATCTAACAAGACTAAATCCTGTGCTAGATGTCCATTGACTTCTATGAGAGATAGAACAACATCTCTCACTCACCTGAAGATATTTACATCATAGACTCCTAAATTTAGGGGTCCAGATTTAGACCTGAGCCCTAAAAATTGCTAACTGCTGAGTTGTTAACAGCTTTTGTTTCCTCTCAATTTTTAAATTCAAAGTAAACACTTGATTTTTTATTTGAGGTTGTATGGCACAACACTGTGCTGGTTTAGGTCATGCAAGCAACGTAAGGAAACTTCTGTGATTTCTATTCTGAAAATCTATCTATAAATCCCTTTTAAAAATAATTTCTTCCTACTCTGGTATATATTTTCTTCTCTAGTTTGTCTGCTCAATATAAGTAATACAATGATTTTTAAGGTGCTAAAGTAAAAGGATAATATCAAGATAATCATTCAATGTTCTAATTAAATTTAATGATGGTGAAATGTGGCAGATGACATCTGACAGATTGCCCATAAAAAACAGCAAAGATTGTTGTGATCATTGATAGGTGGCAGATCTCATACATAGGGCTATGAATTAAGCCTAACAGCAGAACAAGATCTGGAAAGGAATGGAAGAGAATATTGTGCTGATTGTTTCTGATGTGATGAAGAAGGCTGGTTTAATAGTTTCCCTGAATGGGTCATCACCAGTTGAAAGAAAGATCTAAAAGCCTGAACCTTTGCTCAGGATTTAGTAGTCTTAATGGCTACAAGCCAGAATGGTCTGAAATCACTTTATCTAATTACAAGAGAGAATGTGACTTACGTTTAAATTATTCTAATATTAGCTATAAATCTACTGTACAGCCAGATGTTTGCTATGAATATTCTTTGCTTTGCTGTAGCTCCATCACTTATTCCCTTATACAATCTAGTTACAAAGCAAAGTTTTCTGCTAAAGAGCTATTTCTAGTAATGCTACTGTAAAACTGGTCTGAGTTTCTCTACTTGCACAAAGTGTTGTTTACTGCAGCAATTTCAGCCTTATAGAAATAATCTTCTAAGTGTTTTAGCAGCAGATGGGTCTATGTCCATGACATAAAAATGAATATGAAATTATAGATGAGAAGAAATTGTCTAAAGCTGTGAGCTCTTTAGCTGAAACATTCAACATAGCAAGCCTGCAGGAGCTGTACATCCCATGCAATGGTTCTCCAATTCCCATTTGTTTGTTTCCATTTTTCTGAGGTTTCATTTTGTTTTGGTTACCTTAGATTGGTTTGTATGGAGTTTTATCCATGTATCAGATAACAAAACTTTAGAGTGACCAGACAGAAAAAAGCTAGCCAAACTCCAGTCATCACCACTGAGTGAAAAAATTCTCCAAGTGAAAAGACCAGAATAATTGTCTCAGGCAAATGAAGCGCAAAGCTATTACGTTGGTTGATGTGATAGATTTCTGAGGACCTTATGAAACAATCTTAATTTAAGCAAAACAAGTCCTAGACAGTGGAACTGCTTATCCAGTGACTGATAAGGGGCACTGGTTAACTTTGGGGATGTACAGTAGATGATGTGTTTCCATTGTAATACTTAGATCTCCAAGACTTTCTGGTGTCAGTATTCATCAATCCTACACATTTCTCTGTGAATAGAAAATATTTCACAGTAAAATAAATTAATTGAAGTTTTCCAGAGCCTCCACACTCAGAGAACCATCAGGAAAAAATGCCTTCCTTTGTGTTTTAAAGACACTTGCAGCATTATTCAGTTTACAGGAATGTTTATGAGCCGCCCTATAAACATACACACTACAAGCTGTAGTCTGACATCTGTATCAGGAATAGTCAGCCTAAACTCACTTTATTTGTAACAGACTGTACTCAGAGGATGATACTGTAATGGGGGACTTCAATCATCTTCTGGACCTGTCACTGCACAGAGGGAGTCTGGATTACAGTACCTTTAAAATCCCACTCTGTATGTGAGGTGAACAAGGTAAACCTTGCAACTCCAGCCTGGAATTCAGGGTCTCTAAGCTCTAAAGAAAGCTCCTCACCCTTGATACTCCCTAAACCCACTATTTTTTCAAAAAATAAGGTGCAGAATATTAAAGTACTGATTTTACCGCAGGTGAATTTGGGGTGAAGATTAGGATTGTGTATAGAGGCAATGTTCTACTGCTAGCGTCTAGGTTACAATTGCTTAAAATCTTAAAATACTAAGCTAAAGGTAAATAAAAATACAGAACTGTGACAGCCATCACAACATATAGAAAGGAGGTTATACATTCACTCGTAAAAGAGAAACTGTATCAATGTTATTGTGTAAACATTTGGATAATGATAGACTCTAACCACAGAAAAGGAAAAATCAACTTCCAGATAAAAAATATCAAGTTCCAGTTAAATGGCTTATACATAGATTTCAATTAATGTGACCTTTATAGGGTTTAATAGTTCAGGCTCTTCTCATTAAATTGTTTAGCATTTTGTTGTTACAACAGAGAATTCAAACTCCTGAGTTGCCATTGGAAGTACGTAAAGAGGCATTACCATTTTTATTCCAAACATTTAAATAACCTCTGTAAGGGGTCATTTGTTAGCTCACTGCTCAGATATCAGTCTGTTCCATGCTCTAGTTATAATGAGTAAGGATCTGTTTTCCAAGCTTTTTCTGAGGTTTTACTGGGCATGTGCAATGTACAAATCTTGTGATGAACACAGTGTTAGAAACATGCACTTTACAAACTACCCATGACAAATGTACTTGATCACATCATGGAGGAAAAAAAATGATTTTGTTTCTTTTAGAATTATTTTATTGGACAAAAGTTTTGCTTTCAGAAAAGGAGAGAAGGTTTTTGTCTCTTATTATTTGAAAAAAATCAGCTATTTCAGAAAATTGAATTTTTCATTTAAGCCTGCTTTTCACATTCTTGAAGAAGTGCCAAATGGGCATCCCAGAGCCTGAAATATCCCTTTTATACCCAATGTATACAAAAGCTGCACAGGCCTCCACAACCACATGACTCAGACCTGAGCCCTCCTCTCCCTCAGAGGTGCCTATAGTGAAACAAATGTATGACTACTTTCTGGAAGTATTTTGGTTGTCAATGGTAGAATATCTCTAGTATCTTAACACCAGCCTCCTGAGGATTTACTCAGTATGCTAGGCTAACTTATGTCAATTTGAAGCCAAGTTGGCTACACTGATCCTGTTACTGGAACTATTTAATTTAGGGTCTGCGTTGTTGTATAGAAATTGGCACTTCAGAGAAAAAAGTTCAATGGCCCATTAAAATGTCTCCTAAAACAGTAGTGGGCCATTTGATTTTTATTGTTTTAAAACAGGAACACAAAGAGAGTGTGAGATGTCAATGCTGCTAAACCTAGAACCTGAAATATCAGCTAGGTAGGTGATGATTGCTTTTATAATTAGACAGAAGACATTAAGTTCTTGAGGCTGCTCAATCTTGGAGATCTTTTATCCAAATCAGTGAATTTCTATATATGGAACCGTAAAAGTCTCACTAAATAATTCTGAAGAATATGGAACAGCCTAAACACATACATCCAAATTCCTGACTATTGTTCCAAGTTCCACCCATGCTCCAAAAACTTTGTCGAAGAAATTGTGTCATTGGCCAGCCTGATGAAAGGAAAGGATTGTATAATTCCTCCACAATGATGGGAAGAGATAGGAATATTTCTAAACGGTTCTATAAATACAGAGTATTATCAACGACCTTTATAGTCACTTCTGCTCATTACAGTAAAAGCATGTCTAGTTGTATGCATTAAGGAGAAAAAAACATCTTTAGCCTTTAAGATAATATTGTCCAGTCACTGAACCTCTTCTCTGAGGCTTTTATAGTGCTTGGAGCACATGAAGACCTTTAACCTTTCTCCACTGGTGATTATATGAGCATTGTCCTCAGTGATTAAGGCTCACAATGATGCAGGGAAATGGACAAACAACATCTGACAGATTGGATGAGAAAAAGTCTGGGTTGGAGGAAGTGCCTTATCATCCAGCTCACAGTCCCTGCCTGAATACAGGCTTGGTGTGCCAACATCATATTCCAAAAGAGTTCTGCTTTGGGAGAAGCATCCTAGTCAAGAAATGAATTGTGGTATTTTGTTGTTTTTTTCCACTTCCAAGTGGTTTTTATACACTTGATATTTAGTCTGGCTTATGAAGAAAGACAAAGCAAGACCAAATGAAGTAAGAAAGGAGCAAACTTCCCTCTTTTGCTCCAACTTTCATGTAATGTGTCTGGGACACTACCTTGCTGAGCAGATCTGCATTTGCCAGTAAATTCACTGAGACATCGGGTGTGATTTGCCTTTTTCTTTATGCAAGGCACCTTCAATCCCATATTATACTAGGCGACCTTAAATTACATTTAACATCATGGACATTCACACACTACTTCTCCTGCAATATGTGAAATTTTGTTCTGTGCCCCTTCAATGTAAATAGGATCCTTTTTACAATTTATAGAAGGTAACAAAGTCTGAAATTGTTCATGTTGATTAGAAGTTCCATCCATGGCTGAAAGAACATCTAAAAATAAAAATGCTTCTTGACTGTCAAAGCTCTAGGCACTCAAATACATTACAACTGAAATCAAACTAGAGCATTTGGAGGTTTTTTTAGAGAATTCTTGTATTCTGTTTCAATATTTCCTACCATAATTTTTGTGGGAAAACAGCACATGCATGCATACTGTGGATTTGGACATGCTTGAATGACAGAACAGATTTTCCTCAATAAGCCTTTTGTGGGAAATATTTTAACACATTGCACTTTAGGCTCATTTAAATGGTTGTGCGGAATTTTGTTTATTCTTTTGAAGTCAAAAAAGACAGAGGTGGGTGATGATTTCAGATCTGTATCAACCCAGGAATTCAAAGCAGTTGTCTTCTATGTAAGTCATATGTATGAGAGAAGGCAATCACCACCAAAGTGAAGTCTCTAGGGCTAGGTTGAGTAAGTTGGGAATCAAACCCATTTCCCCCATTTCTTTTGGGCAATTTCAATGAAGATAAGAGGATTTAGAAAGTTTACCTGCAGGGCCATCTTAGCAACAAAAAAATAGAATCATTCTCCATGAAAACAGTCAAAAACCAGTCAGGTCACTGCAAATACATGTTGTAGTCCATTTAAAAAAAGTAGCAAGTATTCATGCTATGAGAACAGTGACTATTTGGCAGCAGCATGGGAAATAGTCATGTATCTCTTTCATCAGTTAGATTACAATTCAGTCATTGTACCAAAATTCAGGTTCAATTCAGAAACTGTGGTAATCAATTTAAACAGAACAATTTAAACCTTGTTATTTAAATCCTCTTCAACACTTAACATTTGAAATTCGCAGTTGTGGCCTTCCTCAGTGCACATGATACCATTCTTGGGAATCAGGCACTGCTCCACCCCCACTGCCTTAAGTGGCCATTGCAGTCTGGGGCTGACTCTGATCCCCCTCCCTCCTTTGGATCCTGACCCCCACCCACAGGACAATGCCACAGGCTGGCCTCACCCTGTCCCCATCCCTGTGGAGGTGTCTGATGCCCCGGTCTGAGGCTGCCCCAGCTGTCCCCTGGCCTGCCCTGCTCGTGGTTGAGGGGCACTGGCCCTGACTGAGATGTTTTGCCCCAAGCAGCCTCCTTGTCTCCTCTGTCCCTCACTAGTAGATGACCCTCACTACTCTATGGCACATCCACTTTCCTTGGTAATGCTTTCCAGACCTTTTCAATCTGCTGTTTACTGGTTTTGCTGAATTGCTTTTCATGGAAATATGTGTGGATGACTTCTTGAAGTGCCATATATATCCATATCTGTGAGTAGGTGATCTGAAGTAATCCTGAAGTAGTTCTCATGCTGTTACTGCTGTCACAGCCCATCAGGATTGTAGAGCGAATGTTCACGGCTACAACATAGACTAATTTTTATTACTTCCTTAAATCAAGATAATTGCAGAAATTTTATAAAGCAATTTTGAATTGATGAGATACTCTGGAGTCTCTGAAGCAGCCTGAATTTGTCTCATCTTCCTGGATGCAAACCTGCATGGTAACAAATTACTTCTGCTCTCTCTGTACTTTACAGTGATGATCTCTGCCTGTAGGTGGTTAATATTTTTCACTGTCATCTCTAGACTTCTCTAATTCTTCTGCTCTGTGTTCCACCCTCTCCCAAGGGATCCATCTTCCATGTGGCATTCCCAAGTTCAAGACAACCCTCTGAATTTTAGTTCTCCAATCAGAGTTCCTCTGTGCTTGAGCTCCCCTAGCCCCTGCATCCATTTACACAGGATGGACTTCACCTTCCTGAATTCACCTCCTGCACATCTTCACCTACATTTTGTCACTTCTCCAGCTCCAGTTTTCTGGGGTTTTTTCCATCCTAGTCTTCCAGCTGCAGCAATTTTCAGTGCAATGAGCAATTAAGGATTTATTTCCCTGGGACAGTGTAGTTCTAAGTCATGAATTGCCTTTTACCATCTAGGAGCAATTCCTGTTTCTTTCAGACCTTGACCCAAGCACTGGAATTTAGCAAGAGCACACTATCACTTTCAATCCCCTAATTCCTCTCAAAATATAGACCCTGCAATGAACTTACTTGCAACACTGATTTATTTGGGTTTTTTGCTTGAACATGTGTTATGTACTCCCCCAGATTAATCTAATCACTTTGAATTCTGGACCTAATAGGAAGACAAATTGTATTCCAGCTAGGCAAAAGAGTAAGATACTTAATTACAAAACTGAAAGCACCTACAAAATAAATTGATAAAAATAAGGAAACAATCCTAAATTGTGTCTTATCATAGCTGTCATATGGGAAGGTATTTCTCAACTAGTGAACTGAGGAGCTGTTGAATGAATTTATTCTTCCACTATATTTCTGCTTTTCACTTATATTTGAGGATTTTCTGCTGAGTGCTGACAAAGTTTCAATCTATGTGTTAGGAACCGTTTTACTTCTCTACTGTTTGAGAGCCCCAGGACTAGCACGGCCTTTCTTCTGGCTGCTTGCTGTCTATCAGAATGCAGATGGAATGCTCCTTATTTGAGAATAAATCTCTCTAGGTACAGAGCAATCATGGAGTGCTGATTCTTCTATCCTGTTTACCTTTTCTCTCAGGAAATCAGCTGAACTGCAGTGATAAAAATGAGTTACAGTAGCAAACCTACAATGTACCATTCTGTCAGCTACATATCATGAGATGTTTTTGGCACAAGCAGCCATTTTATTTCTGGTTTACTGGCATATTATAGAGACTGCATATAATACATTAATGCACTTTTGGGGCTGGGTCACTGTGTCACAGTCCTATTCAGGGAAGCACTTAAGCATCTGTCTAATATGAATCATGTGCTTAGGTCCCACAGGTGGCAATGGAAATTAAGCAGCTACTCCAGTGCTGACTTGAACAGAGATTTACTCTTAAACCATGTTTCTATAATAAAATATTTTCCTTTAAACTAATCAAGGATGAAATAAACTAAAATGAAATGCTTCCCATACAGGATTTTGGTTGGTTTTTCTGTTGTTTGTTTTGAGTTTGGGTTTGGTTTTCTTTTAAGGAGCTTTTTCAGAATATGTCAAAGTTTCCTATTCATTAAATGTGTTTATCTGCAATTATGCAAATATTAACATTTACTTAATGCCTCTGAGATAGATAACAGTTGCTATTTGTACAGAGATGATTCTGATAAGCTTTCACTGCAATATATTCACCTTCATTTCTGAAAAACATTGATTATCAACTCACAGCAAAGGCACTGCAGTTACTATCACCCAGTGAAGGCAAAACAGCTGCATATCTACAACTCATAATAGCATAACCATGGTCTCTAATTCAGATGCTCTTTAATGCCTTATACAACCTCTCATTTTTCTTTAAAAACCTGGGGCTTTTGGAGTTCACCCTCATTCCATGCTCAAGCCTGTCTCCAAGCTTGTCTCATTTCCACTGTAAAATTGTCTACAGCTCAGCCAAGCTGCTGTGAAAGGTTAGGCCAGAGACCATTTCTGCCTCTACTTGCTTTCCCAAACTTGCTCCTTTCAGAAAACGAGCAAGTCCTCCTTTCCAGAACAAAATCCTAGAAGCAGCAACCCAAAAATTTTGTAGTTTCCACTTTACAGCTTTCTGGTTTCAGCTTCTTCTTTCATGAATCCCCCACTTTCTCCTCCTTTTCTCCCTTCTCCCTCTCTCCTTCAACCCCTCTTTCCTCTGACTTACAGAACTTTTCCATGAGGTTTCCATGAGGGAACCAGTTTTCTTGTACTCAAGAAACAAGCAGCACAAAGTTCGCATTCTCCTGTCATGTCACCTCCCAGTTTTAATCAAAAAAACTTTCAAGAACATAAAAATAAAAGGAAAATGAATTATGTTTCCAACCAGAAGCCAGAATTAATTGAAGAACTGTATTGGAGAAATAGGTGGTTCTTATTCCATTTCCAGGCTAGCCGGGAGCCTGGGTCTCATTTCAGAGCTGGTAATTTCTAATGCTTTTGGAAAAAAACAGACAGCCTGCTGTTCCCAGTAATTTTTATAATATTTTCCAGCACTGGAAATCGTTGACCAGCATGGCCTTTGAACAAAAACATTCACTATGCTAAATTTAGGCTACAGTCCTGTAGAAAGTATATTTTAAAAGAGCAATTACTAGATCAGAACCAGTTTAACCACCAGCCAGATCAGAATAAGTCTTCTTTACTAGACTTTCAGAATGTGTTCTCTTCTGGAAGGAAAGATACAAGCAACTTGTCCAGCTGGTATCTTTTATCTACACCACAGACTGAGTGGTTTAGAGGGAAATAGCTCTGAAAAGTGTCTTTTCCTTGGTCTTGGCATCAGGCATTAATCACAGGAATTGCATGGGTTTAGAAATAGAGAGTTTGCCAGACTGGGGGAGACCAAATGAACACATACACAGCCCCCCAAGGTGTCTACAGAAAAGAACTTTGGATATACATCTGAATAGAGATAATATTTAATGGGCTCCAGGTAGCTCAGCACTCATACAAATTTCCTTTTTTTTTTTTTTTTTTTGTCACACTCACTTTGGCTCTCCTTCTTAATGGCAGAATAAATTTACATTATCTAAATTACCTTCTACATGCAAAATGTGGAATTCGTACTAAGGGTGCAATTTAGACCTCCAGTGTAATTTGAAATGACCTGAAGTGTTGCTTCAGAAGATCATTGCTGGTGTGTCAGATCTGTCAGTTCTGTCTCTGTATCTTGGACACTCTGAAGCATCCCGAATGGCTTTAGATGCCTAAGTCTGAGATACTGAGCTGAATATGTTTCGTCTCTTTAAAGGTGAATTGTAGGGCTTCATAAAGCCTATTGATGATGTTGACCATATTGTCAATAAGTAAGAAAGGATTTTAAATACCTCACATGAAAGTGTCTTTCTTGTAAGTCTGTCAGTCTTGATCTAAATGCCTTGCCAAGTCTGTTTTTAAAAAATGCCACAGTATCTACATTGTAGGAAGAGAGGAGGCCAACTGGACCTTGAACCCATATCACCAAAGGCTGAAAAATAAATGTGGAGGTGAAACTGTTATGCAGAGGCAGCCAAGGGCTTTTAAGAAAATTAAATAATATTGGTCTATCGAGTGATCACTAATAGTGGTCAAAGGTCTTATCTTGATGTTAACTTGCTTATTTGTAAGCAGCCCAAGGAACATTTTTAAGGAATGCTTTGAAAGTTAAAGGGATAGCCCTGTGGATGTGGCATGAGAAGCAGCATGGACAGGAATATGAATATAGTCTTTCTGAAGATGAGCAAGTGACCATATTTTGACATGTTGGAAAGGAAAGTATTTCTGTTCTTGTAAGGCTGAGGTTGGAGTCAGTTCCATTAAACAGAGCTACAAAAAGAAGCCTTTAAAAAATCATATAGTTTTCGAAAATGCATACATTCCAATCAGGCCTCTTCCATGGGATTTCTGGTATAAAGCTAGTAATTATATTGGAATTTCAGAAACAACTTGTAGAGCTCCCAAAACACAGGGAGGAGTCCCTCCCAGGGCTGGAATATTAAGTTGGCTGGAAGAGTTGTTGGCTTTACAAAACACCCAGGACCATATTGTGATCATATTGAGGCTTTCTTACATTTTTTAAAGATTTACATTAGAGCTCTGCACGGATACAGGCCACTTATCAGATAACTCACAGAAAAATAACTTGTTTGGTGTGACAGGCTTTCTCTGAGGCTGCCAGATATAGTCCATGAGCACACATAGTCTGATTTTTAAAAATGCAGTTTCTTAAAACCTCACTAGCAGCTGGTAACTATGCAAAATGTCATCGCATCATGGAAAATGCAGCCATACCATCAATTATTTGTACACATTTCTATGTTTAAAACTCAAATAATCAAGCCTCATTTACTGCGTTAACTTAATACATTCATTTCATACATCGAGCTCTATGGAAGCAATACAAAGTGAAACTACTGACAAGTCAGTCTAATAGAATAAACCCTATCTAGTGTATCCTTTCTTCCAAGTCAGCTGTTAACAACCCTACCCTGCAGCCTTAGGTGTGAATTTAAATAGCATAATGAAACTTTGTGGGAAAAGACTCCTTGACACTTAAGTTGTTTATGTGCTTTAAGGATATTAATGTTTCAGGTATGGATTCAACACCTCCACAGTTCTGAATTATGAAATATTCGCTGCAGGTTACTGTAACTGGAAAAGATTTCATCTTTTAATGATTCTTCTGCAGGCTGCCAAGCAGGCTCATGTTTAACTGTAGATTTAAGGGAAAAAACATAACATGCTGGTAATTGCATATAGGAAGTTAGCATGTTTCCTTAAAAAGTCCCACTTTTCATGAGTACCCAATACCAACACCAGAATTTTCTTTAAACAGGTCATTTTTTTCTTTCCATTTAGACACAAGAGCAGTGTTTCAACACCAAGGAGACTCTGCTGGGAGCAGATAAGTCTGTTGGCTCTTGAACAATCAAAACTCCTAATTTCTCTTTCTAAATGGACCCTTGTGTGTACTCTAAACCTGGTGAATTTACATTGGAAAGAAATTTATAAATGCATTTTCATTTCAGTTACTATCTCATGTGAAAGACACAGAAACTTAAATATTTCATGTTTTTCTTTAGAACTTGTTGGAAAATTTAGTTAACAGCATTAATTCAGGAGTGGTTTAATGAACTCAGGTTGTTTTGAAGCATTTCCAGTTCAATGACCATTTTGCTAACTCCAAGAAAGGGTTAAGTGGATTTTTCCCTAGGGTCTCCTTCCCCGTAAAAAAACAGTTAAACCACAGCTTCCATGGTTTCCCTTGCAAGAGTGATTCATCTGGTAGACTGCAATTCCTGATTCAATGAAGTCCCAGAGCTTTAGCTGGGCTAAACTTTTAGGAATACAGTGAGGTGTGCAGTGGCCCTGAATTCAGTTTTCCAGAACACTCCACATTTAATCAGTTTTTAATGATCTTTTATGGTTTTCCTGTCTTCAGGGACAGTCTTCCTTGAAGAGAGGTGCACCAGAATTAGTTTTAATGAAACTTCAAGACCTGTTTCCCTGTACACAAGATTTTGTGAATAAGGAGGAAAAAAAACCAAAACCAAACAAAAATCCCAGAAATGAACACTGCAAATTTCTGATCCATGTGATACTTTGGAAGTGTGTGATTTTCACCTGATTGGATTAAATCCATTCTTGCAGTAAAATGTAACTTCTCAGAAACTGGCCTGTCTGCCTTTTGTGAATGCAGATTTCCTTTGTTGTCATCTTCAAAAATCACGTTGATTTGGAAGGGGAAAGTTGTCGTAGACAGTTCACAAATTTGTTGCTGCATGAAATCAAGGTTATTTTTTTCATAGACATGAAAGAAGTACTGCATGCTCCTAAGTGACTGAGTGTAGATCCAAAGGCTCAGTGACTTCAGTACACAGCCTAATTAGGATTGAGACAAGTTATTGCACATTCATATTTGAGCTCATACTGTTTCAGACATGAGAATGCAAATCAGTTTTAAAATCTCACAAATACTTTATAATCTCACAGCTGGCAGTGGGCTAATAATATCCATTATTTCCAGAAAACCATTTGAATTAGGTGACAGACAGTAATGAGTTAAACTACAATAATTCGATTTTGTAACCCACATACTGATACTGTGATTTTGAATACTGGATAAACAACAGACATGTATTTCTATTTTTGTCTCCTTTTCTTCCTTCCTTCCTTCCTTCCTTCCTTCCTTCCTTCCTTCC
>VZRV01002662.1:106649-131450 GCA_013398115.1 Falcunculus frontatus
TTTCTTTCTTTCTTTCTTTCTTTCTTTCTTTCTTTCTTTCTTTCTTTCTTTCTTTCTTTCTTTCTTTCTTTCTTTCTTTCTTTCTTTCTTTCCTTTGTAGTTGAATAAATCCATTTTTTTCCTTACCCTGTGTTACACAGCTGAAAATGTGCACTGTTCCAGAGGTGATGTTTTAATTGCTACTGGGTCTAATCTCCTTACGTCCAGAGGCTGTGCTCAAAACAAGGCATGATATGTGTTGCCTCCTTAATGGAGGTAAATTATACCTCAGAATGATGGCTGTTCTATTTTTGTTAAGGTTTATTTCCCCCCGCCCCAGGTTTTCCAAGGTTTTTGGGCATATAAATTAAAGCTTGCTGTCAGACACACCTTCTAAACTAAACACTACCTTATTTTCTTATCATATTTGGAAATCACTCATTTTTCCACACCTTTCTTTCCTACTCTACAGAAATGAACTTGTTGTCAGTTAAAAATACAGATTGTTTTCATGAAGTAAGATACACTCATGAAACTCCCTCCAATCTACTGGGGCTATCTTTATATCAAATGTAGCAAGACTTTTGGTTTGAATCCAAGAACTGTCAATTATCAACAACTCCTAAAGACACAGAAAGAACCACTTGGCCCTGTTTTCCTTATGATTTTATCTTCTGACATCCTATTGTGTTCTCTGCCGTAACAATTAGTTTAGTTACCCTCTCTGACCAAAACTCTTTGTCTTCATCTTAACTGCTCTAAATATCAGGGGGTTTTTTAGTACTTTAAGGAATTCCATCCTTTTTGAGCCCTACTATTGCTTGCTTTCTTTTTTTCATGATGATTCATGTCAAGCAGAATACTTGTTATCACTCAACATTCCTTTCATTGCCGAGTGCAGCCTGTACTACTGACAAAATGTGAACTTGGTGCTCATTAGCTGTCATGCCAAAATGCATTGCCTTCTCATGAATTTTGCAATCAGCACACATAAACCTGTACCCTGCATGTGCCACTGGAATCCCAAAGTCAGAGAAAATAAAATTACCATAGCTCTGAACTGATTTTTTGTTTTTAATTCTCATAGTGAAATAAATACATGTCTTCAATAGCTGGACAGATTTGGAGTAGAGGCCTCAGGAATGTTTCTCCAATCACTTCAGTGCTATTTGCAAATTCCTAATCATATCCGACAATGAAAGTATAAACACCTGTGCTCAGATTTCTGCAGCAGACAACAAGAGCTGAGTTTGCAAATGTCAATAGACAGAAATAAGGACTTCCAGGGTGTGATACACTTGACCTAGTTTTGACATTTATTTTAAGATGTGATGAAATATATCTCTGCTAACTAACTATGCTGTGTGCAAAGAGAGTCTCAGGTGACCAGCCACAGATTTTGATGTCGAGATTTTGTCAGTTACAGCAAATACTTACTTATATTCTGCATGAATAATTTGAATCCTTAATGCATATAAAGGCAACACAAAATAAACTATGATTTTAAGCCGTATCCAGAAGTGATCAAAGCATTAGAAGTTACCAAGAACACACTGGTATTGATATTACTAAAGACTGTAACTGGTGGTATCAATCCAGTGTGAGATCCAGAGCTTGAACAAAAAGTCTCAGAATGATCAGCCAAATATTAGAAATTTGGTTGTTTTTCAACCAGAACAGTATTTCCTGGATTTCTTCAGGAGATTCATTGTTTTAAATCCCCGAATAACATCTAATAAACAGAGTCTTCATTTATTACATCAAATAAATAAACATTTCTACCCTACAAATTCGTTTTCATCTGACATATAGAAGATTATTTCAGACCTTTACTGACTAGTCTAATAACAAAAAATGAATGGCTTGGATGAAAAATTCCCATCTTCTACTCTCAGCATTTATTTGTTTATGCACAAGTGAAATTATAAGTCTGAGATGAATATTTGCATGAAAAAACATAAGGCTTTTACAAATGTCTTCTTGCAGATAAGATTCACTCAAAAGATTGATTTGAAATAATACATTACATTAGACACTGGCCAGATTTAAAGTACATATTAAGCATGGTTCATTGTCATTTTTGTAGACCTAATAATGGCAATATAAAAGTGAAGGACTGTAACAGTTCAACTATATTTTTTTTCCCTTCTTTCTGATCAAACATGCTTTTCTAATTACAATTCCCACCAAAACTTGCATTCTAATTCATCCACCCTCAGCCACGGAAACTCTAAAACATTTTGTTTAACTAAAAAATAATAATAATAGAAAATAGAAGGGCTTGCACACCTCAGTTTAACATAAATCTAGAAGCGTTGCATGAGATGAAATGAATGTCGGGCAGATAACACTTGCAGAACCTGAAAGCTTTCTTCTAACCAAAACCAAGTGTCTCAATTTGTTAGACTTCCAGGATAATCAGGATCTTTCCAGGCAGATTTATATTTATTGTGGTATTAGATAGCCCATTTCCACTAGCAAGGTCTTTAATGTTTCCACTGGGACGTGCTCTGAGAATTTAAGGCCCTCTCCTGCCCATGCTTGTGTGATTTAAGCATGGTCAGTGCTGGAAGTGCTGCATTGGTTTGAGTGGGTTTTTTACCCAACCTATTCAAAGCAATGACACACACAGAAATTTATTCTTTACAGTGATAAAACCTAAAGATTTATTCTCACAAGCAAAATGAGGGCTAAACCGGGTTAAGTGCATCTGTATTAGACATTTCCTCCTTTTGTCCATGAAGATTTCAAGTTGGCAGTATTTTAATGAGCTTAATTTAGTCATATAAGCACTTTCAGTCATGTTGCAGTCAAAATCCCAGCATTGAGTGTAATGACTGACAGTGCAATTGTGCAGTATTAGACACAGAAGGTGGATTTCAGGCTTGGTGATTTTTATGGCTGGTCAAAATTATCACCCAGAAAGAGTACTTTTATAGCACAGAATATGAATGTGTCTCAGTATTACAGCATTCACAATGAAGTTTATCATCTCAAATATCTTTCAGTGTTTTTTTCTTGAAAGGTCACCATATCAATTTTATACTGTTTAAAGAGATAAGATTTTGCACATTAAGCTATGAATTTTCCTAGTAGAGCATTCTTTCTTCATCTGCTCACATTAAATGGATGAAAAATTCATTTGTTTTTCACAAGTTTAAGAGTTTAAATACATCCAAAAATACCAATATGATTTTTTGTTATCATTACTATTTAATTATATCAGGTCTTTAGCTGTACTGTATTTGCTAGAACTTAAATTTCAGGGAATGTGTTTGCTCAGTGTATGAATTTTAATTGAATATAATTTTCATGAAATGGTAATTCTACCTTCAAAAATACCAGTTGGAACCAAGAAATAATTTGAGAAGCCAGGTAATTTTATCTTAATTTCAGAATACGGACATCAGCATTCAAATGTTATCCTCTGGTTCAGCTAATTCTAATATGTGCCAGGGCAAAGACAACAGAACCAAGCTTCACTCTGAATGAGCTTGCTTGGTCCATACCAACTACTGCAGCCAATCAGGTAATTAATCCCAGAGAATTTTCCTCTTCTACAGAATTTCTGTTTATCATCCATCTCTGTATGTGAAGGCTTTCTGGCCAGGCAGTGCAGGAGGCAAGCCAATGTCTATAAGAGCATTACTTTTGTCAGGAAGGATGTCAGGGAAGTTCTTGAAAGCACCTGCACATCTCATAAATACAGGATCATATTTATTTCCTCAAACTTTTTACTATATTTACCCTGAAGCATTTTTCAGTTGCTTCTACTTCTTGACAATACTTGAGCACTTACTACAAATGCTTAAAATTTTGTGGTTATTTGGTGATGGACTTGTCTAATTGCTCTCCATACCGTGTCTGCCCAGGGTGGCATTAACCCAGCACACTGTTAACTACGTGGAGCAAGTAACACCTGATTAAGTGGAGGATTCATTTAAGAAAATAACTTTGCTGAGTCCAGAACAGTCATAGACAGGGCTGCCTGTGACTTCCTGGTTTAACTTTCTGAGAATTGTTTTTCAAGACAGAGTAAAGAAGAAATTATCTCTGATAAGTTTCTCCCCTTTTTCTTTAAGCTCGTTTTAAACTTTTTTGTAAACATTTCTATTTAATTCGAGAAGATCCTTTCCACTTTACCAGTATGTATTGCGTCTTAGTTAAGATGCCAGCTAAGCCAAAACCTCCATAGCCCAAAAAAGTTCCATGTGTGTTTATAACACCTGGCAGTTTCAGCAAGGAGTGTAGCCATTCATGAGTCAATAAGTGATTTCCTGGCAAATAGAAATGCCATTGAGAGCATGATGTTACTTTTCAGAACACTGAATCTGTGCCAAGGAAAAAACACGACAACATTGCAATGGTTTCTCTTAGTGTTAAAACAAGAGTAGTGGAGGTAAAACAGGGAAATGCGAGAATAGAAAGGGGTTATTCCTTTCCTCCCCCACCCTCCCAATCTGTCAACCTAATATCATGAAGATGAGGGAGGAGAATTTAAAAGACAAAAGTAGAGGGGAGAAATAAAGAAGACACTAGCAAGACAAAAAGTCTGAAATGATTCTCCAGATCAACTCCAAAGTCCATGAGGAAGTTGAAACCTTCAGGAGACCACTTAACTTAAATTTTAATTTAAAAAAACAAATATGTAAATATATATATATACACATAAGAAAAACCTGTCTTAGGATCAGAGTTCTCAAACTAGAGGCAAAGAGAATGGAAAAGAAGAGGGGGCACATTGCCAGGCAGATTCCCACAAGAAGCAGAGGCAGTTAAGAGTCAAGAAGTTTCTATTGGTCCTAGAAGTAATTTTGATTAAGGGCACAGATGGACCGCACACGCAGAAGCAGAAAACAGGGGCTATAGTTCCTGGGAGCCATAGACCCAAATAATTATTACTGTGTCCTATCCCAAGGCCCCCCCATTGAGAAGCAAAGGAAAAAATTAGTTTGAGAATCACTGACCTATCTGGAAAAAAATTTGTGTTATTGCTGCCTAAAGAATAATCCCTCCAGTACCCCCCGCTGCTGCCTACAGGGAGCTTTGTTTGGTGGTGAAACTGGGTGGCCCAGAGCCTAATAAATTACTAAAAGCCTAGCGAAGAGGACTATATTTTCTTTGAGTTATGCCAAAAGTATTAAACATTATGTGAATAAGTTACCTCACCTACCAGTAATCATTCTTATCCCAGCAAGAACTACGCCATCAATCAAAAATTCTCTCTTCTTGTCACTGTTACCAGTTATGTGTCTCAGTACACACATGTCCTAACCTCATGGCTGTCTCCTAAGCTGAGGATTTCCTTATTCACCTGTGATACATCCAGTCTTTCTTGTCTTCTGATATCCTCTCCTCTTCCAGCTATGTATTTCTGGGTGTTTCCTTAAGCTTCATGTCACACTGTAAATAAACTGCGTAGTCACATTCTATGTTGCCTCAGAAAACAGACTGTAGGCAAAAAGCTCTTATTCATGGCAAAAGCAGGACTAAGCTGAGGCTCTGAACACCTAGATGTCAAAAGTATTTCCAGAGAAGCATATTAATGTGTCTATAACTACTGTGCAGAGCAGCAGAGTATATTATATTCAGTGCTTCATTCAAGCTTCTTATTCCCCTTCCATCCTTGTCCAGGGCTCAAAAGATAGGCAAAGCTTTGACAATTTCCGCTACTGCATGAATGTTATCCAAAGTGTACAACATAAATCAGGGCAGGGGATGAATAGTTGATTGTCTCTGTTCTAAATATTATCCTTTCAGTAGTACAGAAGAGGACTCCAAGCCCTGGGGGACTCTTCAGCCAGGATTGCTGCAAAGAGACATAGTTCTTTTGAGGAAACCAGAATGCTTCCATTAAGTTGCCCATCTATGAAGCTGCATCTTTATCAAATTTCCAAAGTTACATAATATCCCTTTCTGCTACTAAAAAAAGAGATGTGAATGAAGTTTTTGTACTTTTTTTTGTTGGTTAGGTCAATATCCCAGAAAATACAAAGGTTGAGTGTATGTACCATCTGAACTGTGTTCAGGAAACCATCAGCATTTGAGGCCATACTTTTCCCAAGTTAGTCAGAACCCTTTTACTGCCCTTAGTGAGAGGGAATCTAGATGAGGGCTGGTTATGAAGTGGTATATAAAGCACAATGAGTTGAATTGTGTATTTTGTACCTCCTCACATAAGTGATGGGAGAACAAAAGTGGCTTTAAGTTACTTTGGTGCTTTTTATATACCAGACCCCGCCAGAGAGTTGATTAGTCAGTAATGAGTTAGAACCAAGTAGAAGAAGCTGTATGCCAGAGTAAGGTTAATCCATGGGTTTTTTGTCTGGAGTTTCAGTCAAAAGGGTGTTACACAGTTGTATTAACGTAGCTTGTGTGTGTAGAGAGAAGTTATAATCTGAAATATTGCAGTGGATTTATTTTAATTTTTTTTTCTTTAGATACTTATTCTGAATTTGGGCAGTGAAAACACCCAAGAGATTCCGTGGAAAGTTAATAAAACCAAACAATTCACTGAGGATTGTGGCATATGGTAAAAAGAAAAAAAATTTAAAATATTCATTATACTATTCATAAAGTGTATTTAACATTCAAATTTTCAATATTATTAACATGACTTCCTCTCCAATTTTAGAACACTGTCAGTGTCCATTGCCTTGCATGAAGAGCTGCAGCAGAGACCAAATATATCATCTCTGAAGGCAGGGATAAACTGGAGGAGAAAACATGGGTGAGACAAACAGACCTTCAAAGAGGAGTCTAATTTTCAGTGTGGTGCAGGAAATTCAGTCCAGGTATGGTGTTTGGTAATCTTGGCTTATATATAAATTATATATAAATAATAGTATATAAATTATAAGCTCCAGAAATGGTAAAGGAAGCTGAGGTCAAGCAAATGTGTCCTACTGACAGAGGTCTAACTTATTTCTATGTTGTTCCTGCAACCTCCTTTGGCATAAACAGAGCAATCACAGGTCAAACAGAGAGCTTCTGCCTTCCAGGGAGAGGTCTTGAGTTTATGGCCTGCCCAATAACCTAAGCATTGAAAAAGTTAAAAAACCCTGAACCCCTCTAGGCATAAGAGATCACTTTAATGGGTCATCCATGGAACAGCCAATTTTATAGATCTTAAGGGTGACACATCATTTAAGCATTCACACAGATCTGTAATGGTTCTGTAATCAGCATAAACCAGGCTAAATTTAATTTTATATCTGCTCAATGCCTATCAACACATACATAGATTTGCTTCCAGCCATTAATATTTTGCCACCCTTCAAATTCAGAAGCACTGACGCATGGCTTGTCTAATACCTGGGAGATTATAATAAAGAGATAGTTGATGATTGATCTTTTGCAAAATATTCCCTAAAGATTGACCTGATTATATTGAAATCATCTGTTCCCCCCTCAAATTCCTCCTTCAGACACTTCTGCTATAAATTGTTGGAAAATTCCCAGCCAGCAATGAACATTAGTGATTATGTGAGTAGGTTTAGGTATATCACAATTTATAAATTTCAGTCTTCTCAAGACAGTTTATTTGGCTGTATATGTAACTAATAATCAGACCATATGTGTGATTATGTCCTCTAATTTCACTAATTTCAAGATTAGAAATCTAAGCTCCTTCTAGCCCAAAGAGAACAAAATGGACATCCCAAGGATCGATTCACCTTGCCATAAGAGAGGAATATAAGGTAGATAAGAACAAGCATCTTCTGGAAGTAGCTTTTCCTCCTTTGTCTAGGAAGGCAGACTAAAGACTGCAGCACCGAAGGCAAGGTTGGGTGGGATGAATCTGATTCCACCTGAACTTGTCAAGGCAGCACATCAAATACCAGCAGCTTTATCCTCACTATCTATTGACAAGGAAAGAGAATATGTCTCATTAAACAGAAGTATGTGCAGGTTTTGGCTGGGGTAGAGCTAATTTTCTTCACTGGGGCTGGTATGAGGCTGTGTTTCATAGGGTTGATGATACAGAGATGTTTTTGTTATTGCTGAGCAGGGTTTACACAGAACCAAAGCCTTTTCTGCTTTTCATACTGCCATGCTGATTGGGGGGCTGAGGGTGCATGGGAGGTTGGGAGAAGACACAGCTGGGACAGGTGACCCCAGCTGACCAAAGGGATATTCCAGATCATATCGTGGTCAGCACATAAGGGGAGGGGAAGAAGGAAGAACAGAGGGACACATTTGGAGTGATGGTGTTTGTCTTCCCAAGTCACTATTACATGTGATGGAGCCCTGCTGTCCTGGAGATGGGAAGAGAGGACTTAATTCCTCATTTTGCTTGCATGTGCGGCTTTTTCTTCCTTCATTAAAGCGTCTGTATGACAACCCATGAGTTTCCTGGCTTTTACACCCTTCCAATTCTATCTCTGATCCTGCTGGTGGGGAGGGAGGGAGTGAGTGGCTATGTGGGGCTTGGCTACAGCTGGGGTTAAACTGCAACAAGTAAAGGGGAACTGACACAAAGAGAGTGAGCACTTTCTAAGGATAATATAGAAAATCTCTGAATTAGGAACTGCAAGTTTCTTAAGACCTCGGGCAATATTTTGGGGTTTGCCTTCTCATTCCTAATTTCACAATGTACTATATCTTACAAATATGTTATATTATGTATTAAAATTATCTCTAATTCCTTTTCTATACATAAACCTAAAAGAAAACTGAGCATAAATATATATATACACACACAAGAATATTACATTGACACCAAATCTCACATGTACAGTACTGAGTCAAGAGTCTTATAAAAAAACCAAAATTATGTTGAAAGTCAATTCCAGATTCCAACAAATAAAAGACAAATACCAATGTAACTGCAGATTCCAAAAATTAATAACTGAAACATAATTTTGACTAGGATTGCTCTGCCTTGTAAATGAATCCAAGTGATACATTCCTATTATGTCTTCCTGGAAAATATTTGTTCTAATTTAATTAATTCAGAAGAAGGCATTAATCGCTGAAAAAAGAGGCTGAGTAATTAATAGAAACAAATCAGAAGAATGGAGGAAAAGTGGAAGAGAGAATTTCTCCAGCACAGAAGCTGGAAATTACGTGAATTTATTTGAAACTTTTACAAGTAAAATCTTCAGCTGGTGATTTAGTCCAAAATTAACTGGCATAACTCCACTGAAATCAAAGTAACTATGGCAATTTGCATCAGCTGAGGACCTGACCAAGTCTCATTCTGTGAAGTAATATTCTTTCTGTCTTCCAGAAAACACTACTATGAATGTGTGACATTTTGCAAGTGGATCAGTCTACTAGTATACAATGCAAGTTACAAGATATGAATCTAAAGTATCCTCACCATATTTACATATCTTGGTATTGGTCCATCTGGAGTTTTATTTCCCCTAACACAGCAAAGCTGACCAGTTGTTGAATAATTTTTTTAATTTATTTTTTAAGTTTTCCTAATGTCTTTTGTTATCAATCTCTTAATTTTTGCACATACTTGAGTTGTAATTTAATTTACTTTCCAAACTGTCTGAATTCATTTCCATCTGTCTAGCCATCTAAAAGTGGTTCCAGTTGCCCTTTATAATCTTCTGCTGCTACTTTTACTTACTTCCTCACAAAACTGGCTGCTTCTCTACTGCCCTTCATCCTACACCTAGTATTTGCTGCTGTCAAAAGGAGAACTTCCATCAATCTGCCAACCAAATACCTGTCCATAAGTATGTGCCTAGTGATCCACAGCTGTTCTGGAAGGTGTTTTAACCAAAGATAGGTCAGCACTATAATAACATGAGATCTTTGTTTATACCTTGGAATACGTGTTCTTTCTTGTTTCAACTCCCAGGCAAACAGATTGTATCTGCACTGAGTGAAAGTTTAATGACTGATAAACCTTGGCAGTAGTGCTTTTACCCTGAGTCATATCTTAGAAAAACCCAGCTATTGACATTTTATTTTGAAGAGTTCAGGCACTCAAAAGTTTTGCTGCCAATGACTAAGTTGCTGGATATTCTATTTGGAACAAGAAAACAAAACTTGTATTTTGGATGAGAGAAAGTTTCAGAGGAGACCTGTCCACACACACAAACATATGCATGCAGCGTCAAAGTCTCTGTTTACCTTCATCTCTCTGCAGGGAGTAGTCTTAAAACACATCCCAAGACCATTTAGTAAATACAGTTAATTAAATCCTTTTGGAGCCAAGGTTTCAACCTATGCTAATTTGTAGTAATATTTATAGCACTGAGTTCTCTTCAGAGATGCCAGATGGATATGCTTCAGCACAGATGGAACTGCTCAGACAAAATATCTTCTCCAAAAGGTAAGAATTTGACTGTCTTAACTGATGAGACAACAGGAGACTCAAGCTGTCTTGGAGATAGCTGAGCTAGTCTGGAAATACACTTCTGAAACAGCTCAATAAAGAGTAAAGAACACATATGATACAAGACATTAATTAACATCTGCTCTTGGATAGCACACTTTGTGCTTTCACTCAAATATCTTAGACTACCACATAAAATCTGAATTTTTACGACATATTTCAGTGTACTGTGTCTGCAATATGTCATTTGTACAGATGCTAAACCACTCTGGGATTTATTTGTCAGGGAAGCATTGGAGCTGGATTCAAATGCTGAAATGGAAGTACAATTGCAATTGGAAAACGTCGGCTGATTGTGAAAGTGCAGTTGGACAGTGAGAAAAGACTTCATCAAGCCAGTGTCAGGATAGGAAGGCCACCGCAAAGTCACTTGAAAGGTAATGGAGAAAACAGACATTTCTGAGGAACCATAAAAACATAGAACATCCTGAGTTAGAAAGCACCCAAAAGGATCATTGAAGTCCAACTCCGGGCCCTGCACACCAATCACACCCTGTGCCTGAGAGTGTTGTCCAAATGCTCCTTGAACTCTGTCAGGCTTGGTGCTGTCACCACTGCCCTGGGGAGCCTGTTCTAGTGTCCAACCACCCTCTGGGTGAAAAACCCTTTCCCGATATCCAAGCTAAACCTCCTCTGACTCAGCTTCAGTCCATTCCCTCAGGTCCCGTCACTGGTCACCAGAGGAAACCAATAAGTGCCTGCCCCTCTGCTTCCCCTTGTGAGGAAGTTACAGATGATCATGAGGTCTCCCCTCAGTCTCCTCCAGGCTGAACAAGCCAAGTGACCCCAGCTCTCCTCGTACAGCTTTCCCTTCCAGGCCCTTCACCATCTTCACTTACCCTTATTCACAAGAAGTGTTTCACATGGGAAGCATTTAATTAATTTCTAAAATGTAGTAGACCATAGTTAGGAATTGAGAAATTGATTATAAAACTTGAGGTTCCTGGATATTTATTAGATGGGCCTAAAAAACCATGGCAGGGTTCTGATTCAAATATGCCTTACCCTTAGTATCTGACAGTAATGCTGAAGCCTTTGTGCCTTATTTTTGTAAGAGCATACTGGTATATTTAATGACCCCTGAGCTCTAAGCATAACATCATCTCTGGCAGAACAAATTCCTGAGCATCCAACTCTGCTTTTGATTTGGTTCAGAGTGAAAAACGCAGTGGTTTTTTGACCTTTTTTACTAGCAAGTGAAAGAAAATCACTTTGAAAGAGCCCTTTTGAGGTCTAGAATTGCATTGTATATTCAATATGTATGCAATGACCTTCTGCGAGAGAACAATATGTTCTTAAGCATTGTACAAGACTGGGCACATAATCAACACCCAGAGGAGAATCAGAAAGAGCAGAAACGTCCTGAACTAGCTGCTGTGTGTTATGCAGACACAATATATCTAGCACAGGGTCTAGTGCAAGGAACAGAGCAGAGGTCATTTGTCTGAAAATCGCCTGGGCTTTCCTCTGGTTTGAGAGCCTGGTACACAGGAAGTTTTAGATTACATATTAGGAAAAAAATCTTCTCTCAGAGAGTGGTCAGACATTGGGATAAACTGCCCAAGGCAGTGCTGGAAGGGTCATCCCTGAAAGTGTTCAAAAAAAGCATGTGGATGTGACACTTGGGGACACTGTTTAGTGTGAACAGGGTGGTGCTGGGTTAGGGGTTGTACTCGATCCTAGAGGTCTTTTCCAACCTTAATGATTCTATGATTATGATTCTAAGTGCATCAGTTTTGCTCTCTGTACTACCATTAGTGTTTAGGTGCCTGTAAAGATAGCAGTGGCCTGGAGTGAGCAAGCAACTGATTTATCTAACACAGGCTCTGGAAGCACCTTGCTTCTGGAGATCAAGAAATCTGAAGGAGAAAAGGTGATAAGAGGGTCATGAACAGGCAGTGAGCAGCAAGACTAAAGATGAAGAATGGCCAAGCACAAGGAGAAAACCTTAATGATAAATGAAGATGGGCTTTTCCACTTTCAGATATTCAGAACAGGACTGCACTGGAGTCCCTTTTCTGTTATCAACTAAAGTCTCATTAAAAAAAACTTTTGCTGACCAAAACCCTTGGTCAGCAAAATCATCTGTGTAGGAGCCATTTTTCCTGTGACAATCTCTCAGATCATAACCCAAGATAGTGCTACTCTTTTAATGAAAGCAAAGACAGTAATATTTAAAAGGAGTAAAAATGAAGGTGGAAAAAACATTCAGAGGAAAAATTTTTCATTATTTGATGTTTTGAAAGAAAGGACATTGGAAGTTGTGAGTGTACTTCTTATTAAACAAAACTCAGAAAGCATTAGAATAATTTTCTTTAGCCTCACAGAAGTATTGGAAAAAGAGGGATCAAATTCTGTTTACCACAAAGCAGTATCTACAGCAAAAAGAATTCAATAATACATCTCTTTAAAAAAAACAACTGGAACACGTAGGAACAGAAAACTGAATGAAGCCAGAAAATGAAATGAAACCATTTTTATAAGTTGTTTTGAAAGACTAGTTTAATTTCCCCTTCCTAAGTATTTCTGGGGGTTTTGTTTTATTTTTTTTTTCATTTAATGTTTGCCGCAATGCATATTTTTCTCTTCTTAAACAGAGGCTTCTGGCCACTTAAACAAAACTGATTATATTGCTCTGCTGATGCTAAGGATACTCATAAGCAGATTGACCTGAAAAAAAATCTTTTTTTTCACAGATTTTAGATTGTAAAATGTGTTTCTCTTCTGATGGAGAAGGAAGTCAAATCAAACCTGGCAAAACTTTTCCAGAGGTGGGGGAAAGGAGACAAGGAGAGGGGGACATAGAGGAAAAAGAGAGGCCTAGAGTAGAACTGCCAACAATGTGGAGAATAAACTTCTCATCTGGCATGAAAAGAACCAAGCCTCGTGTTCCTCTTCTGAATTGGGCAGATTGCCCCCATTTCTGGCCTTCATGGGTTTGGCATTCCTACATAAAAATTAAATCCTGAACCCAGGAAGTTGGTTCAACAGAAGTTTTGTCACTTCAGAGTAAAAGACAGACCAAATTACATACTTATGTTTTGGGGATAATAATCTTTATTTCAGGCTGTGTTGAAAATCAAGGTATTATCATTTACATGCTAGGGATAATCAGGACATCTGTTTCATAGCAGGACAGGTAGAGGACAGAAAATAAAGAAGTATTTAAACATTAGGAATATAACTTGAGACTTCTTCAATGGAAAGGTTTACTTAATATCCACTCTATAAATTCTGTTTATGGCTGCCTGGACAAATGTGCGTCTTTTGGGAGAAATGTGTATTTTATACTCTGAAGTGTTTATTTCTCCCCACTGAGCCTAAATGACTAGATCAGGTGAAGATGTACTTATCATGCACTGAAACCTGGTGAGGTGCATCCAAAACTGAATTATCCTCTAGTCACTGCACAGTCAGCAAATATCTTTTGAAAGCCAGTTTCAAAGAAAAATCTAATTTAGAGATTCAGAATGACCTTTGGAAGGAAGACAGTCTTCTCTGGGTTATACAGATAACCCAGGAAGACTTTTGCTAAGTCAAATTCAGACTTTCAGTAGCTTAAATTTTTATATCTATAAAACCAACCAAATAAACTAATAACTAAAAAAAAAAAAACCAAAAAAAAACCAAAAAAAACCCCCAAAAGCCTACCTTAAAAAAAAACAGTACATTTAAACACTTAGGATTATACCAATTATACTGGCTAAAACTTGTTACCATCTGAAACATTTTTAGCTAAATGATTGAGAATTATGCTAGAGGTAGACTCTTTTCAGTGTCTCAAATAATGTTTCAGCACCTTGTATTCCACCTAAAATAGCCCTCCATGAAATCAGCTTAGCAATGCATCACCTCCAAGAGGTGTGCAAGTACTACAGTAGTTTTACAAGTAGTTATTCAAAGGGAGAGAGAAATGGACCAAACACCTTGTTTTGGTGCCTAGTCCATCACGCTACTTTGTTTTAACCATGCAACTTTCCTTTCACTCTGTATTACTTTACAACATGCATAGCTGGGCTCCCAGCTGGAGATGAAGCTGCAATGAAATGCATGTTTGTTACAGTCAGAATTTAATGAAATCCCTGCCCCTAAAGCTACACAGAGATTTCTCTGAGAGATCTTTCAGTTCCATTTACCTCTCTGTTTAAATTTTTCCATCTGGAATAGCTTGTTTCTTCTCAGTCCAAGTAGTAGTCCAAAATTATTTTTTTCCTAGAAAATCCAATCTTCAAAAATAAGGGATGGCATTTTGCATTATTAGAAAGGCTTACCACTGAATCTCAAACCCACCATGACTGAAGGATTTGGATGGCAGACACTCGAAATGTAATAGGCAGGTAAGAGACTTGCTGGCAAACAAGTGCAAACTTCACATATTTCACATCAGCCCACTTCTCAAGCCTGTCAAGGCCAAATGATAGCAATCAGTCATACTGGGAGATGTCAGACATTGCAGAGAAGTTCTTCATAACAACACTGCAGAAAAGTAAACATATTTCCCTGTAGAAAATTTACATTACCTGCAAGAATAAAAGGCTTACCCATTCTCCTCTTTGAATGAAATTTTTAGTGGAAATGGAGCAATTAGAGTGCTGTGAGGATGGAACAGCACTAGGGGCAAAACCTGGGGCAGCTGCTCCATCCCAGTGATAGGAGTCAGCAAATTCCAGAAGTGGTAAAACTCCATTTTCCAAACATCTGTCTCCCTTCATGTAGGCCTGGCTAATGGAAGCAGAGTCCTTTGGCTGTGGAAGGCAGTATCTGGCACCACAAGACACTTTCATTTATTTTGTCACCATCTCAGTGTTGAATCACAGAATCAATTCTATCATTTCACTGCTGTCCTTTCTCCAGACTACTGTCCAATATTTACTCAGGAAATAGAGCTACAAAGTGGAATTTCTTCTTTCCTTTACCACTGCACAATTCAACATAACCACTCTGAGTCTGTCCCAGTGACACTGGGAAACAGCCATTAAATCCCAAAGTGATCTTAGCCCTGCTGTTGGGTTTTTGCTACATGAGCCCACTGAGTACCACAGTGTCACAGGCAGCTCCTTGCTGAGCACGGAGTGTCGAACTTAGCACTGTCCTGCAATGATGTTCGCTACTCTTAGTACTCTCACATTCATTGCAGAGACCACAAGGAACAGTGATTTAAACCACCAAGAGATTCATTGAATTAGGGCACTAGAGTGCAATCTGAGAGAGCTGGATATTTTTTGAGCCCTTGGCGTTTGCTCCTTATATCATACAAAGAAAGTGGCTTAATCTCTTCTTTCTCTGCCAAATGTGTATACTACTTCTTTGCCCCAAACTGGGAGCTAAGGAGGAGTTTTTTCTTGTTGAAAATGTGTTCAAATACTGTTAGAATAAGAATCAGAGGGGCAACAACAAACAAGATTCTTCTGTGGAAACTTCCAATAGTGTGGAGTAAATGAGGCATAATCTTATACTGAAGGGTAACAAATGGAAAGAAATCTCATGGAATACTGCTCCTCCTGTGCTCTGCTGGATGCAGCTCTACTGCAGGAAAGAGAGGCTTACACAATAAAATGGGATTGCAATACACTCGTGCAAGGGGGCACGTAATGATCTGAGTCCTGTTTCATGTCAAAGCAGGGGCTTGAGATGGACTGTGTTATTCACACTTTTACTCTCTCTGGTCATGCCTACAACCCAGAACAGTTTAGTACTTAGGCTGAGTTATTATTTTTGCTCTCAGCACAGGAAAGAGTTTTGCAATATTATCCATTTGTCTTGCAAACATCCATTTCTAGGTAATTATGAGTAGTTCTTTGAATGTAGTATATACATCCAGATGGAGATGTTTTCTTATAGTGATTATTTCATACCACTTATAACCAAATTTTGTTCTGTTTTACTCAATACAGAAATTAGGTGAAATACAGCATTCTTCTTTCATGTGCTCATCAGCATGAGTAAGAGTTTTCCATACATAGGTAGATCAGGAGACAAACTTTGCAAAAATAATAACATGAGTACAAACCCCACAGCAATTTGCAGTGAAGTTGAGGTGTTTTCTTCCTGATTCATTGGCAATGTGGAAAACAAAAGTACCAGCTAGGCACCAGCTAAGGATTGCAGGTCCTATTACAGGTCCTATTGCTAAACTACTGGAGTAATCTATGAATCTAAAATACTGCAAAGAACACATTTGCTTATTTTCTTTGCCAGCTGAAAGTTTTCAAGTGCTCAGTCTGCCAGTCAATAATTTATTTTCTTTTGAATTCTGTGACTTCATTAAAATGCTTATAATATTTTTGGCTTGTTACATTTATTTTAATTCTTGAACTATGATTCCTGATTTAGCATGACCTTTGAGTCCAATCAAGCTTCTGTTGGTTTGTTTTTCAAAGGCAGTTGGCCAAGGCCAGACTTCTTAAAAAAAAAAAAAGTAATACTCAATTTATGCTGGGGGTTTTTTTTTTCAATTTTTTCAAAAATATAAGAAAACTAAATTATTACCTTCTTACTTTGTAGTTTCTTAAGTCAAAGCTGGAAAAATGGAGAAGAAAAAGGGTGCAAAACTTAAAAAAAAAACCAAAACAGTTGCAGCAAGTAGTTGCAGATACACACTTCAAAATTCTCAGTGAATCCAACACACATTTGAATTAGCTCTGCTTTTCCTGTAATGCAGGAAAAAAGTCTTGCTGCCAGGTTACACTTGTATTTGAATTCAACTCAGGATATTACCCAGAAATCCAGACCAAGTGTGATTATTGATAGTCTCAGCATGTGTAGTGGAAGACAGCTGAGTGATAATGGATTTGTGAGTATTACGGTATCTCATCAGGTAGTATGGTGACTCATCAAGTATTGGATGTATTTGTGCCTCCTGGTACTTATCTCTGCCATGTCAAAAAAACATGTTGAGTACTTTAAGATGTGAAGCATGATGTGTGTATTTCCTCTCCAAGGAGCATGCTTTCCTCATTAGCATGAGGAGTACTTGCATATGCATGGGGAGGGATTCTAGGGATCTAGGTCAGGTGGAGCTACACAGTTTTACACATTAACACTTACTGTACGGTACCAATCACATTATCTACAGCAAAATGATCACCCTTCTCAGAGAGGTGGGGAGAAAGCACCACAAACCAGTGTTTGGAGCGTTAAAATCTTTTCCTTTTGTAAGTTAGCAGATTAAATTATCTACGGAGGTAACTGTAGCAAGAGATATGAGTATGGATGAGTTCAAACAGCTACTTATCCGTGTGCATTGGAATGCTTTAGACAACACAGATGAACAGTCTTGTCATAGGGATATTTCTCCAAATGCCTAAATGGTTCAATTACTGCAGTGAGGATACTCATGCATTTGACAATATTCAGATCTGCCTTTTAGATCAGATCTCTGAGACTTTCAAGATCTGTCATCACAGTGGCTATTGTGTACCCAAGCTGCAAGAACATCACTAGAAACTTAGAGCCTTCATGCAGGAAGACAACACTGCAAAGGGTTTATCATCCTCAGTCAGATCAGTACAAATACCCTGAAAATCCCCATGATAATGTCATGGCAGATGTGTTGTTTTGGAGATGAACGTGTGGCTTCTGGAAGCTTGAAGAAACAGACAGCTGTGATCAATATGAATCTATCTCTCTTGGAATATTACAGAGGTAACAAAAAATGTGTTGGAAGAGGATGTATCTGAGGGATGAAAACATTTAGGGAAAGGATCCCAGGTTTAATTTGCTGTGCTAGTACTGTCCACGAGACCCTTTCAGAAAAGCCCAGAGTATTGGCCCTGTGACAAGCTCTCAGCAGCACATGTATAACCTTTGGTTTTCCATTCCCATACTATCACCTCTTTCCCCCAAGCAATGACTGTCCACAATATACTCTCCTCCCACCTTCCACTAGAATACTCTGGGGTGAAAATATTATATATTTATTTATACCCCTGTCTGTAATATATTTATACCCCGTCTGTAAATTTCTGTGGTTGGTACCGTGAACAAAGCAGTAACAAAATGCAGCTACCAGCAGATCAACGATGGGGCAGCCACGCATGGGGCAGCACTGTCTAAACCACACTGTGGGTATGGAGCATGGAGGTGGTACCTAGGACTTGGAAACTTTTGGTTTAAAAGATAATGGATGGCATATAGAGACTACTGCTCCTGCTCAGCAGTGAACCAGCATCATGAAAGTGATGAGGTTCTGCACAGGCAGGACAAAACATCTGTTGGAGTCCAGAGGCCACAAAGATGATTTGTGGAACACCTTTCCTACGAGGAAAGGGTGAGGGGATTGTTCACCCTGGAGAAAAGAAGGCTTCAAAGTGATCTTATAGTGGCCTTCCAGAGACTAAAGGGGGTCTACCAGAAAACTGGAGAGGGGCTTTTTACAAGTACATGTAGAGGTAGGACAAAGAGGAATGGCTTTAAACTCTAAGAGAGTAGATTTAGATAGATATAAGGAAGAAATTCTTTTCTGTAAGGGTGATTAGGCACTGGCACAGGTTGCCCAGAGAAGCAACCCTCAAGTGTTCAAGGCCAGGTTGGATGGGGTTTTGAGCAACCTGATCTAGTGGAAAGTGTCCCCATCTGCGGCAGGGGGATTGAAACTAGGTGATCTGTAATGTCACTTTCAACCCCAAGCATCTATGATTCTGTGATTTTAAAGTGTAGCTACTCTGAAAATAGACACTATTTTCCTCTTCACTCCTTGTTCACTAGGATAAAACATAGAACATCTCTGTCCATATTCACTTATGGGGGTCAACAGTGCAGATATAAAATCTACACAGCTTTCTTGGCCTCATTCTGAGAAGCATTAGTGCAGAGAGCAAAGGAAATGACTCCTAGTTGAGAAGTGGGAACAGATTCCTATGTTCCTCTTTTGCTATCATACATAGGGAAAAGTACATTTTGGTTTCTGGACCGATGACTTCCCAGGAGCTTATACTGATTAAAACCAATCGCTTACAGCTAAAAGAAATCCAAAAGCCTACAAATACTTATGTCAGAGTCAAAGCCACAGAAAGATGAGTATGAAACAAATAAGTAAAAAAAAAAAAAGAAGCAAGTACAATGGCTGGCACGTGAGGCAGGCTGAATTCCATACTGCACACAACCCCACTATGAGGATTCCGCAATGGGTAAAGGTGATGCAACACAAGACTTTTGGAAAGATACCCAAAGGAAGAAGAGAGCTTCTTGCTTTCTGTGTGCACAAAAAATTCTAGGTGGTGCTTTTTCCACCTTCCCTGGATGGGAGAGGAGCCTCCCTGTGCCAAAGGTTCAAACAATACATGGTGTTGGGGCAGAAGTGCTGTTCCCAGGATGTTTTCTCTGTTTTGCTGCAGGACTGTAACCCTCTGTGTTTTATCTGATACAAACAAACCTCTTTTAAAGGTATTTAAGTCACAGGAAAGGAGACAATAGCTACTATTGACTCTCCACAGATCTTCCCTATTCATGTTCTTCTAATCAAGACAACATTCAGCTTTCTTTTCCACTGAAAGGAAGGATGCAGATTTCATCGATTTAAAGTCTTTACAGCTGTACTCTGTCTCTGTATAAACCTTAAAAGGACTCCAGCTCACTTTCAATGTTCAGAGACAGCACAGGGACACAGCAACATAGACCTGAGGTAGGCACTTCCAATGGATATTTTAAATTTACTATGGTGCTCAGAAAAACGAACTAAATTCCATAGTTTTGAATAAATGGTGGATGTTTTTCTTTCCTGAAGACACAGAAGAATTGCCATAATTACACCACATTAGCTACATCTGGACAAAACTTGTCTTGAGATGTGTATTCAAACTTGATTTATGCGACATGATGTATGTATGTCAGGAGATTTCTGTAAATTTAATTTAAAAAAAAAATATTATGCCTAATACTTACAGGCCCTATAAAGGTATGTAAAATAAAATCTTCTTCAGCAAAAAAGAAGCATTAAGAAAATTAATGTCCTATGTGACTGAGCCAGTGTAGAGACACCCATATGCTGCATCTCATATTTTGTGTTATATGTAATTACACATATACAAAACACAATTTGGATACTCCATAAAGTTTGAAAGAGTAACACATTTTAAAATATTCCAGATAGAGTCTTCTTCTCAGACATTACTGAGCAATAGAGCAGCACTAATTGGCCTAGCTAGAAAAACGCTTTTTTAAAAGCTGCTGTGGATTTCACGTTGTGATTAGAAAGGAATTCCCATCCCCTGCATCTTCATTAGTCACAGAGGTTTGAGACACTCACACTGTGTGCAACCCTGTGTTGCAGAGAGATTTCCTTCAGCCTAAACAGAGGATTCAGAAAGAGGAAAAGGAAGAGGTTCTATGTCTCCTGGTTAAGAAATACACAACATAAAGGCAAGATCTCAGGCACCACATGGTTCTTGTATTCTTTAGGCCTTATTCCCAATCCCCTCGCTTGTCCATATTTTCAGAGAAGTACTATGGTAGCACAAAACTTTTGCAAGAAAGTAAATACTCATCTTGAGCAATTCTAAAACCAAAAGCCATATCCTGGAACGCAATGGAAGTCAAGGAGCCAAGGGGGCATGTGTTCAGGAAGTTTGGTGAGCTGAGGAAAGTTGGACTGGACACAGAGGTATAAAAACCACATGAGAGGAAGAGGAAACTGAGCAGTTCTGAGAGCAGTCACAGACCTGCCACGCTTGCCAGGACAGGCTCCAAACGCATGTCCTCCCCTCCTCCTAAACACAGGCTGAAGGATATCTGACAAACCACTGTATGCCTAAAGGAACAAAGCATCCTTCACTGTGAGCTAAATGATACAGAGAGAGGTCCCAGAAGAATGGCGGCTGAAGACAGAGAAGTATTTGAACATGTATAATTGAAGGTCATACGAATGCTTGTCACATCATGTCCTGAAATCATACGATATTTTGTAGTCCAATTACTCCATTCTTACCTGAAGGCTCCTTGAGTTTGCTGTAATCCTTCAGCAAATCTCTGCTTTTGTGCTTCTTTTACAGTCCATTTCCTCCCCCTCATCACTTCAGAAATGAGGAAGGAGAGGGGAGACGGGAAACAAAAGCAAAAAAAAGCATATCTGGAAAATGCATTCAGTGATCAATCAAACCTGAGCAAGAAGCCTTCAGGAAGAGGGGCAGACTGGAAAGTGAGAATCACCTCTTATGAACCACAGGTCAAATCTCATAAAGACAGATAAAGGCTGCATCTGCTCCATTGTCATTGTCTTTCATGGGTGCAAACGCTGAGAAAAATGTTCAGGCTGGCCTAATCACACTCCTCTGCAGGAAGAATCACTGAGAAAGGAACATTGTGACAATGTGGATACCCATCCTTCATAATTTTGTGCGGAGGGATCATCCCCAGTCCTTGCAGCTGTCGATCACCAGGACTCCGCCTCAGAGGCAGGGGACTCCTCCCTGGAGGAGGATCCCGAAGGCGGGACTGAGGTCTGAGACTCACCCACCCTTCCAGAAGGTTCTGTTTAGTTCAATGTTTGATTGGTTATGGTTGGTTGTACCCTCCCCTCGTTTTTTTCAATTGGCCCCTGGACCTTTGTACCCTCCCCTTGTCTGTTGCTCTATTGGTTGTTGCCCTTAACTCCTCCCAGTTCGTGCCTCCCTTAAAACCTCCCTGCAGCCCCTGTGTTCCCTGGAGTTCTCCCTCCGAATGTGTCTGTTCTGGGTTCCTTTGCCGTTCCTCACAATAAACGGAGATCACGGGGGAGACCCCCTCCCACAGCCCTTTGCCTCCTTTGCCTTATTCCTACTGTGCCTTACCTGTGACTCGCCTGGAGCCCCCTCGCCTTGGTGCGAGTCAGCCGCACACAGCCCGGCAGCTGCACCCCTGCTACGGGCGGGCTCTCAAGAGCCGGCGTCCCTGGCCAAGGGCGGCCAAGAGGAACGCAGGCAACAACTCGTGAGTGTCATAAGGGCAAGACAGCCATGCTGAAGATCTCAACTCAACAATCAGAGGCCTTTAGATACTATTATGCCACACTTTTGCAAGGGATAGGAAGCATGACAGCAACTCACTATTACATCTGCCATTTCCTGGCCTCCGTCATGCTCACTGTTGTACATTTTATCCAAGTAGGGAAGAAGAAAGAAGGCAAGACCAAGTGGTTGATCTGACTTCTTCTGGATGCACAGATATTTGTTCAGAAAGATCTGAACATAAGGAATACAGCAAATACCTTATTTTTCCTTATTGTACTTCAGCCTTGTTGCATTCCCATCTCCAGTATGGCCTGAAAGTTCCCTAGATCTCCTTTCAGAGAAGAACTTTTCCTCGTAAGAACAGGCTGTTCAGAAATAGCAAAACAAACACTCACCATATTCAGGTTTAGTAGGGGCTGGTTTAGATCCTGTTAGAGCAGGTTTCTATCCCAAAAGCTGAAAAGATGTGAGCACAGCAACAAGGTGGCTCTTCTCTGACTATAAAGAAGTAAACATGCTGGCGTTAGTTCAAAATAATGTCTCAGACCAGAATTTCTTTAAGCCTTAACCTTGAAATTATTTCATCGGTAAATTAAATCTTTTATTATCACTTCTTATCACTTTACCTTTCGTGGCAACTGTTTACACGCAGGACACAACATCACTGATAAAAGAATGGAACGGTTCCTGGAGCACTGAACAACGGTTCAGTGCATTCTCTCCCGAAAACCTCAAAGTATTTATTGCCCTTATATTCAGCAGGGAGGAGTCAAGCTGCAAGAGAACGAGCTGTTCATGTAATGCTTCTCCGTAATGTTTTATTGGCTAGAATAGAATTCCCCATTTTTCCTTCTCCTTTGCTCATCACTCAACACAGTTACTTAGGAGCCAATCACTCAATCCAGCAAACTCATACCATCCCTAACACCTCTTCCTTTCTTTTCACACATTTAAACCTTCACCTTCCTATCACCTCATGAGAACAATTTTTAAAGTTTTACTATAGGTTTTGAGAGTGATGAAACAAACTTGCCATCAGGTTTTGTTCCTACAGACTCTTAAATCTTCCAGGTCTTTTCCTTTCATATGCTGATTTTATACTGTGGATTTACAAGCACTTTATTTTAGCTCTCCCATTACCATCATCTATTACAATGCACAGACTCGAGGAGACCTTCACTGGCTTCATTGCAGCTCTGCAGCTGTTTGTATTTACCCTTAATGAAATCAGATTTCAGGATCAGAGATTTCAAAAACTGTTGGTCAAGAAGCTGCACAGTGGTTTCCATGGAAGACTCTTCTACCATCTTCTTGCTCATCTGGAAGCAAAAGATGGATGTACCACTAAAATAGAATAGAAATTCACTGCTTTTCAGGAAAGCCCTGAAAGTGCAACTTGTGTTTTCCTGAGTAATTAGGAGATAAAACAGTCTTGTAATGTCTGCTGAGCAACTGATGGCTATCAAAATTGTTAAGACAATTTTTATCTTTGTTTCCAGGACTACTAAACTAAATAAACTGTTTCTGTTGTGCTGAGGAAGAGATAAAGGGGGAAAAAAGAGAATGGTGAGGTAAGATTTTTCACTGACGATTTGTTTTTTGTGCATAACTTACAAGACATAAATGAAGAGGAAAGGTGCTGTCATTAAGAATTCGAATGAGTGGGTTTCTTGGCAGAAATGAAGAAAAAAATGTATTAATATGCTGACCAATAAAATACATAGGTGCTAATCAAATCACAATAAAATGTGTTCGTCAAAAAGTAATAGATGTGCATAGAAAAAACAATTCATGCTTTTTGATTTCTAACATTACTCTCTTCAGCCAAGACCATGCCGTCCTTCATCTTCTCGATGGTTAAGGAATCTAATTTGAGAGTAACAACGGCTACAAAGTAATGGCAGATTCACGAGGAACATAATTATAAAACAATAATTTACATTTTCCTAGAAGGAAAAATTCACAATGAATCTGACACAAGAAATAAAGTAAGGAAGTGGTTTTTAATTGCATGTGACTACAATGAAAGAAAACCATCCCTAACTGGGCTGTTATCTCTACCTTCAACATAGTGGTGCCTGTTATTATTCTTATAAAGTAGTGTCTGGAAGCCTTTCCTTTACAAACCTGTTTTTCAGGTATATGCAACTCTGCTCTTAAATGGAATGAGGGCCCACAATAGATTTAACACACTTTCATTTGGTAAAAATACATCCTCTGAATGTTTTTTTTTTTATTTATCTCAAGGGTTGTGTCTCTGGCCACAGAGGTCTGGGCTAAAAGATGTAGCAAAGTCATCTGTCTTGTCTCAGTGTGTCGTGTTCATGTCCAGAGAATGGCCTGTCATCAGAAGCCTTTCTGAAGATGTAGTTAGTTGAAAATCCCAAGTGCAGGTGCTCGCAACTACTCTAACCTTTTATGCATCCTTCTGGGGGAAGCATAGTCTGAAATGAAGAAGTGATAGCATGTTCAAGGCAAGTGCAATAGAAGGAGGATAATTTGTTTGGAAAGGTGGGGATAGCACTGCCTATAATTGCA
>VZRV01002663.1:0-23019 GCA_013398115.1 Falcunculus frontatus
GCGCCCGCTCTGCGCCGCCACCGCCCCGCTCCGCCCCGCGCCGGCCCCCGCCGCGCTTAAAGGAGACGGAGCGGCCCCGCCGCCGCCCTGCCCCCGCCGGCACCGCGGCACCAGCATGGGGGGGAACGGGGGACACCCCGAGCTTCCGCCGGGAGCACCAAGAAAAGGGGAAGGCATTGCTGCTGCCCTCTGCCAGGAATGTCCCTACTCCTTATGAGGATGGCTGATCCAGCCGGGACTTCCATCCAGCAGGACAATAATTTTTTTTTTTTTTAAACCAAACTAAACCACAAAGTTTTACCTCAACACGAGGAAGAACTCCTTTACGTTGAGGGTGGCAGAGCACTGGAACTGCCCAGGGAGGCCGTGGGCTCTCCCTCTTTGGAGACATTCCAGACACACTTGGATGCGTTCCTGTGTTACCTGCCCCAGGTGACCCTGCCTGGGGTTGGACTGAGTGATCTCCAGAGGTCCCTTCCAGCCCTAACAATTATGGAAAACATCCCTAAACTTAAGGCACTGTGAGGAACGCGAGATGTAGAGGATAGCCCAGAACTGGCTGAAGAACATTGAGAGAGCAATTGCACTAGAAATACTTAAAACTGTCTTTAATACACTAAATTGCTTCTAGAAGCAGTCTGCAAGAAACCAGGGCAGCCAGAGAAGCTGGAAATCTGCAGAGTCACAGAGAGATCAGGACATGGAGCTTCTGCTGCCAGGCTGGTGGCTCACACCTAACCCAGTACCTGCTCGGTGCCACATGAAAAGGAACCACAACTGTTCCAGCGGAAGTCAAGATCGGATTTCGTCCTTCTCAAAAGCATAAAGGAAGCAATGGATCCTGTAGGTCAACATAAAAGCATGGCAATAGGGCCGGTGTGGAGAGAGAGCATCATCCTACAGCACAAACCCCCCTACACGTATGTATGTGTACACGAAGTCAAGAGAAAAGATCTCAAACTTGCCCTGTAGTGCAAACCTCAGTGACCAGGAGAGCAGCCAGATCCTAGGACGCACATTCCAAAGCATTTATACTAATTGCATATATTATTTCAGTTCTAGGACCTCACACTTCAAATGAAAAAAACCAGGCTCTTCTACATAGCCACCCTCAGGAGGGAAAAAGCTTCCAAACATTAAATAGCCATATGCTACTTCTTCTGGTGTGTTAAACGAGAAATAAGATGAAGGGAGACATAAGAGATTGAGAGCAAGTGTTGGGTGAGGAGAGAAGAGGCATCCCTGCAATATCCCAATTACGCCCATGCAATGATCTGACATTCCCCATTAGCATGGAATCAAGGCCGATCCCTGTGTTTAGGGGAGGAGTGGTAGGTCAAACACTTCCCCACATATGAAAGCAACAGTAAGGAATGATCACATCATGTGAGAGCTGTCTCAGATCTTTAAAAACCAAAACTAGCATTTAGCTCTTAGTCAGCATCACATATGACTCAAATTCTGAAGAAAAGGCCCGTCATATTTAGCCTCAAAGCTGGTTATTGCTACTCTATATTAACATCTGCTTTAAAAAAAGAAAAACAAAGTGCTGCCTCCCAGCAAGGCATTCTGAGAATATTTTAAGTACAAAAAAATTTAAACATTTCAAAACAACATTCGCAGTTTAACAATACCTATTAAAAGTCTCCCATGTGGTTTAAGAACTAAACCTGAGCTAAAAAAATCACATCAGTAGCAGCACTGTCTAAAGTACTTCCATGACAACAGCCTGTACATTAACCTCACTAAACTCTAAGCAAGCCACACACTTCCTCCTGTAGGAAAAGAGGGGTAACTTGTTAAAATAAAGTCATTAGGTAGCACTGCAATTTTCTAGGAAGAGTTAGGAGTACACCATCATTTAAAGAAAGGGCAGCAGCCATAAGCTACAACTACTAAATTAAAGTTCAGGGTTTTCTCCTCTGCCAGATGCAAGGAAAGGGGCATCCCTTAAAATAAATCCACTTATTTTGGAGACAGACCTCTTGGTTTGCCTTGTTAAGATGAGCATTTAGGTGATCAGTAACAGTTCAAGACTGCCAGCAATCCTCTCCTCCTCCACAGCAAGGAATTCCAGGAGGCACAGGGAAGCACTAAGAGGCCACAGCATCTTTTGAGTGTGTCTTTTCTAACTGTTTTTCATCAATCCACAGTGCAAGGTGAAACCCAGGCCACCAGCTTCTGATGATGACCCTTCAAGGAACAACATCAATTCCTTGAAACAGGCTTTTAGCACAGGAGGAGGACTCAGAATTCGACTGTAATACACACTGAACAGAGACATCCAAGCTGTTTAATGCCCACAGTATATTCCACACCACTTAGTGGTGAGATTATCCTCCCAAATCTACAGATAGGAAGATAAGCATTCCTATATTGATGAGGGAAAGAGCTCAAGGAATCTTACAGCCTGGGCCGGGTCTGAGTGCAGGAGTCCAGCCCAGCTGTGCATACCCCACTCTGCCAGGGCTCCGGGCCTCTCCTGCTCCCAGGAAACCACAAGGACAACCTCCAGCCGTGCCCTGCTTCAGGCTGCTGCTGCTCCCTCCCTGGCACAAGCCTTACCTGTTCAGAGGCCTTTCCTTCTGGGACCCATCTTGAGTTACAGCCTTGCTTCTACCTGTCCTTTCCTCTCTCTCCAGTTCCACCCCGTGTGGAACTCCTTGATATGTGTCTCCTGGTTTAATTCACTAATCTGGAGAAGGAAAAAAACCAAACTGAAATAGTTTCTTTCCCAGGTTAGTGAATGTAAGGGGTCGGTGAGGATGTTATGAGCACCCTGGTAAATGCCAGGGAGGCAACAGAGCCAAGGTGGGAGCGGGCTGGGGCTCGCCCCTCTGGGAGCCAGAGCCAGCAGCCCAGCCCAGCTGCCTGTGGAACTCCAGGCCACCTTGGGACAGAGCACACCGATCACTAAAAATAAGCTGGACACTTTATATCCATCTTGAATGTAAAGAATCTTTCCAAAACTCTTCCAGAGTTTTACCCTTGCAAGCATCAGACTCGAGCTCGTTTCCAAAGTGAAGCACGTTTCCACGCTCTGCCTTCCCTCCCCCTCCAATTTAAGTTACCACAACACATGAACCGAGCACCAAACGAGGAATTTGGTACTTGAATTATCTTAAATTACCAAATTATTCTGCAGATTGCTGTAATTACATTGGCCATATCTGTTTGTTGTTCTTATAACCACCACCTGCCCCTGCCCCACCACACAATTATCAAGACACCTTTGGACTGCTCAAAGGTGGATCATTTTACACGTTACCAAATGAGACAACACCAGAGAATGCACATTTTAAAATACCATTTATAAAACCAGAAATTTATTGCAAATTAAAAAAAAAAAACCCCAAACAAACTGAGATTAAGTTTCTTGATAAAAATTATTCACACGGCATTCATGTTGTGATTTTTTATTTTATTTTGAAATGAAACCATTGTACATTGTACAAACCATAACTACCGATGGAATAAATAAGTGAAAAATTATACTGCTGTACAACACACACACACACAAATCATAAGATGGAAAACGATTAGGTACTGAAGAAAACAAAATTCGTTACACCTTCTAACAGGCCCTTAGATATAAAGAACATTCCAAAACATGACAATGTTTATGTATGAAGATAGCCACCCAAAACCAATATTTTATACTGCCTTGTTGATTACTTTTTTTTTGTTGTTTTGTAAGTGCCAGCACTTTTTGGAATGTTTAACAACTACTTTCCCAAGCATAAAAATTCCAAGGAATAGTTCTGCTATAAAATGTTTGGCTGAGTAAATCGATTATCCGGAAGGCCTTCCCACGTGTTCCACAAACTCAGCTAAATTACTTGCTTGCTTCTAGTTTCTTTTTCTTTTTTTTCTTTTTTTTTTTTTTTTGTTAATTTTTAAAATTTATTAATTTATTTGTAACTGAAGCTCCAACATTCAGCATTGTAGCAAGGAAGCACTTCTTGATATTTGCACTATTTCTAAAACATCAGCTGTATGAGAACTTTCAGTCATCTTGAAAAAAATTACATCTCTCCTCCTGCTCCACCTCTCAATGCTTTCAATAAACCCTTATACAGTGAGTTCATAAAACAAGTTTTGGGTAGAGATAGGTCCAAGCCAAAAAAAGCTGGATTTAGATCTGGTTTCAAACCTCAGGTGGATTTGAATTCCATGCTCTGGTTTGGTCCCATCTGTACTTTCTGGCATTAAAATGTGTTCAATCACATCCGTTGGCCCATAAATGTTATCAGGCACTTCAAAAAAAGACTAATAACAGTCTTATACACTATTTTGGATTTCTTTATACCAGATAATGTCAAAGTCTCTTCCCTCAGAGACTGACAATAACAGGTCTAAGGAACCCAAATCTATCTGCTTGTTCAGTTGTCTGTTGTCACTAGAATCTCTGGTTAAAATAAAAGATCTGAATGCATTCTGTAGAAGCTGTAAATAAAGGATTTCTACCTCAGAAATAAAGCCTCTAGGAAGATGGTTATGATGCCTTGTCTCATTAGCCACAGAACAATGCACAGTTCTGAGCAGAAGCCACAGGAGAGAAAAGGAAGTTTATAATTAAACCTGTTGATGTCAATAATGCCAATAAATGCTTCTATCTAATGAAAAATTTGAGGTATTTTTAGTGCTATTTATATATTTTATTTCTTCCTAAAGTACAGGAATTAGTTCCTAAATGAAAAGTCTATTTACTCCCTTGGAAACGTCTACAAAATGAAAATTAAAAACTTGCTGCGATGCACCTGAAGAGAGGGATTAGTAAACACAACTACTTGTCAAAGGTGGCATCAATTTGTTTTGTTTTAGCATTAAGAATAACGAAAAGTTAGTAAATCAAAAATATTTAAAAGTTTGAATCTTTCTAGATTTGCCCATTTAATATATCAATAGAACTTCTCACAAAATATCACTTAAATCTGAATGTAATATACATACAAATCAATCGTCATGGACCAGTTATCCACATTTTAGGCATACACACAATTCAAGAGAGAATTCTACCGTTTCATTGCATATATTGTGCAAATTCATTTTTTGGCTCCTCATTTCCTTATTTTCAGAATGTTAATGGACTTCATGATCAGACCAGAAATCCCAAAATCTTATTACGGAGCACGCTGTTTTCATGAATGATTTGCAATCAAATTTTATTCAGTTAAAATCCAAAATGCTTTATTTCAACGTAAAGGAAAAGTTGAGTGTCATGGGTTATTTGGGGTTCAATCCTACAAACATCTTACGGAAGGTCAGTATTGGCTCCCCACTCCGTCCCTCCCCTCTTCCCTCCCCCCAGTTCCTCATTATTTTTCCTAATAAAGTGGTAATTGCAAACGTAATGCAGTAGTCTAAGTGCAAGCCATTTTCACTATTGGAGAATTCAGACCTAAATAAGCTTCACGAAGACCTAATTTATGAAAAAATGTTATCAACTGGAAGCAACTTCTCTTTTTTTTTTTCGTCTAAAAAAGTATTTACAGTTTTTCAGCTTACAAACTACACGCAACCATTTCCAGAGCCGTGAGATCGTATTTTAAATGACAAGTTCCATCTCCCACACCAGGAGAAGGCAGAGCAAGAGCCCGATCCAGCAGCATGTGTGTACACATGGATGGATGTGTGTGTGCATGGAAGCGGGAGATCAGCGATTCCACCGACACCGGGTGTTTATTCCCTGGAAGTACAAAGCCCACTGGAAGACCAGACCCTCGTGACCTGATGCAGATGGTTCCACACTTCTGCTTGCCAGGAATTTGAGGGGAGCTGCACCTACCTTGTGCCTTTTCCATTAGTTTAATTAGCATAAGCACGCTTCAACGTAATTGGAAGAGAAGGAACATTCCTAACTGGTGTTAGGAACTGGACTACGGAAACAACAAGGCTTATTTACAAGACTTGCTGAAAGAGAAAAAGGAACACACCCCCCTCCCCCAGTACAGTATTTTCCTGGAACATAGAAGTAAACATCTCATAATGAAACAGTACAATGAAATCCAGTTCAGTGAAAACATGATATCAAAAAAGACCAATTGAAAATAAACTCACTGTGCATCAATCCCTTTGATCCTATTTATGTACATAGTGGAACTTTTCTGTAAAGCAAGTTGTACCCAGTACAGAGATCTGGACCTAATACGTAAGTATTTTAAGTGCCTGTGTTATAGTATCTATTCAGATCCGGACTATAAATGGTAAACAGATCATGTTAACTTCTGATGAAGTTAAGTATTTAGAAGACCAAATTTACAGTTGCGAATGCCATGCATTCAATAAAAGATCTCCACTATAGCTGCTAAAATAAAATATCAAGCTCCTTTTTCTCCTTGGACTCCAAGAGTGAAAATGGCTTCCTGATTTGTAGTTGTTTAAAAATTTAAGCACCAGGGATTTAAAACTTAAAAACGAAACAAAAACCCCAAACAAAAAAAGAAAAAGAAAAAAAAAAGCCTTACTACATGGCATTATGCAAACATAGGCCACTTTGCAAAGGAGACAGTTGCAAAACAACTTTTAAAAGTTAGCACTGTTTTCAGAACACAAGGCACAAAACAAAAGCAGACATCACGCCAGAACAATGAACTTCACATGAAAGCTAATACCTGACCTGTACCATCCTTAAATATCTTACAATGTTAAATAGAGAAATGAAAAAAAAAAATACAGCAGCAACATAATTGTAATTTTGACTTTAGAAACAGTGCGTAGACCCCTCCTGAGTTGTTTACTCCAACCATTTCAGAGACAGTAACTTAAAAGTTCTCAATGTTTGTTTCACAGGAAAAAGTTTTCAGTGTCTGAGAAGTTAAACCTTTGTTAGGCTTTCTTGGATTTTTGCTTGGTAACTTGAAAAGTTAGGAGTTCTGTCCTCATCCAAGAGAAGATGCTTAAGTAAGGTTGTTCTATAATTAAGCCCACTGATGTACCTTACATAAAAACTGACCAGAAAAATCTATAGTCTAAATCTCTTCAACATTTTGTTGGGAAGCCTCTACTTTCATCTTTTTAGAAGGTGGCACTCCTTCAGAGTCCTTAATGAGGGGGAAAAGAAAAACAGCCACGTTATCATTGCACTGAAGTTCAGGCACCACAAACATCAAACAAACAGCACCAACAAATTCCCCAGTGTGTGACGTGTCCCAGACAAAGCATCCCTGGATGCCAGAACATGTCCCAGAGCTGCCTGAGCTGCCTGAAGTCACTCCTCTACTTACATCTTACCTCAACACCCTTGCACTTGTCGTCTACAAAGGGCAAAATTCTAGTTCCAGGCTAAAACCCCCAGTGAATATTCCAAGGAACAGTCCTGAAACCGAGGACCCACAGGAAAACCAGGAGGAGCAGTGCTCTGCCTGAGGATGTGGACTTGGTCTGCCCTGAGAAGGGCACAACTGCAAGGATGATTTCTCCCTCCCTCCCACCCACCCAGAATTCTTCCGTGTTTCAGTGAGTAAACACCCAAATATCCACAAATTAACTCTCCTAACTGCCATAAGCATTTACCTTTATAGAAGGTGTTTTACTTCTGAATGGTCCTCAAAAGGTCCAGTAGGTTTGTTCCAACTAATTTATTAATGTAAAATGTTAATATTCCCTTAAAAACATGGTCTGGTTTAAGAAACTGATAAATCCATCAGACCAATCTGGTCTTACTGTTCCAATTCTGTGAGATTCAAGCAGCCAGTCACCTGCACCACAAAACCAGGTACAGGCACATTTAATACTTTACAGCTGCTTTACTGTCCTCACTTTGGAAATTAATGGAAATACAAAACTGTCCTCCTTACATTTGCTTTTAAGTAAAAATAAACTTTTCCAAGATCCATGTAATCTGACTTTTGCACTTGAAGTTACCTGAGAGTTTTTAGACGCCTCTGTAATTAAATCATTTTCTCCAGAGGACTGAATTTCTGCTTTCTCTGAACTATTCATGGAATTCTCCATTGAAGACTGTGAATTCTGTTCATCAGAGGTATCTGAAACATCAAGAAATAATTTTAAACAAACATATGAAAGCTTTCAGCAGGAGCTTTCCAGGATGTCTTCCCATCAGCAACATCCCCACTGCACACACATTTCACCTACACTGTAACCATTAATGAAAACACACATAAAGAGTGTATGAATATGGTGAATTAAGCTCAAACTCCAGGATCACAACCTGGCTGCTGCCAGAGCTTTTCCTTCCTGCTGCTGGAGCACAGACCCTGGGATCAGACCCTAGAGGGAGCCAAGCTCCTGTGCAGCCTCACACAGGATGTTCAAGCCCTCAGCGAACAAGTCTGGACTGCAAGGGAATTCCTTCAAACCAGAAGCAAAAGGGCTGAATTGTTACAACTAATGGCTCTAAAAACCCGTGGTTAAGCAGAGACAATAAAGTTACCTGAATCAAAATTCAGCCATACATTTAAAATCCATTTTTTTTGCTTGATACTACATTTGAGATAGAATTTAGAAATTCAGCTAACTAGCTTAACCACTACATTTTTAATTCTGGTGCATAGGTGTGACGAAGTTCTCCAGCCTACTACAGCTGTTACTTGCTTCCAGCTTTCACTGGGGTTGTGGTTTTTTTCTGGTTGATTAGTTGTTTCTTTAAACCCTTCTCTCTCTCTCAAAACAAGACTTACAGAAGACTCAAGGTTAAAGCACCCATTTACTTGAACAGGGGACAGGGACATGTAAAATGTACTCCTAGATCTCTGACCCAAAGAACATATGAATTTATTCCAGATGAAGAGAAATGCAAGATCAAACAAAATTGCTGGACAGCTTTGGTTAAGGAAGATGCCATAACCAGTGAGTAATGGATATTTTTGTGGTGTACTGTATAAAAAGCATCACAAGCATTTCTGGGTTCAAGACAAAGTGACGCCCATGATGAGCATCTCAAAGATCACATTCAGCAAACTTGGGCAGAATCCTCTTCCTGTCCATGTCTCACCAGAAAAGCATCTTCATGCTGATAAAGAAACAAGTCCCAAGGGTCCAAAGAAATCTGAGTTTCGAATTTTGCTGTGCATGTCTCAGCACCCACTGAGCTGAGGAGCACTCTGCCACGTGCCCATCTCCCTGTGATAAAGGCAGCCCCAGCTCAGCACCGCTGCTCTCTTCCAGCTGCTCCTGATGAAACACTCAGGCTGCTGCTGACCTTTAGGCAAGGGGATCCATACCTTAAACCACCAAGCCTCAAGCTATTCCAATGCCTGCAGGACATGTTCACACAGCAGAATGCTTTGAATCCACCTTATTTAAGAATTCCTCATGAAGCATTTCTGACCACCCAAACTGGCTTACAGGAACCCTCCCTGGTTTCAGTGGAGTAACATGAGAGAGACATGCAAGGTCATTAACGCTATCCAGCTGAATAATGTCCCAACTGCAGGGTTCTGATTGATCACAACAAGGTAGATAAATGTTTAATAAGTTGTTTAACACAGCATTTAACCAACTGAAAAAACCCCACATTAATAACAGGTATTTTTTTGCCATTATGTCTCCCTTTCATTTTACAATAAGTGGCTCTGGAACTAATCCAGAGGACTTGGTATGATTTTCCCTGAACCTAAATTTAGCCAGGGGAACATGTCTGCTATGTAACAGCTTCACATAAGCAGGTTCAGACAATATTAGACCTGGGAATAAATCCTTACTGTTTTCTGGGGCCAAATATGCAAGTGGAGATTTTCTTTGAAGGAAATGGTGTTCTGATTTATTCCAATTTGGTGATGATTCTGCTGTCAAATTTTAACCCCAGTTAACAGTGACAACACTTAACATATTTAACCACTCTGGCATTAGCAAGATAAAAGTTCTAAATTTAAATTGGTCAGTGGATCTACTGAGTGAAGAACTAAATCAGGAGGGCATAATTTAATTGCTTTGGTATGGGAAGAATTCCACAACCAAGTCGTTAGAATGGTGTTAAGGACATCTTTTATCTGTCATAATAGGACAAAGAAAGTTATCTTTCCAAGAATATAAAAACAGAGCATGTTTCAATTACCCAAAATACCATTTAAAGAGTGAGGTTCAGAACAATCTCTTAACCCACATGTATTTTTAATCTGTGCACAACTGCAATAGAATCTTGTAATGCTTTTAGAAAATTAGGACAGAACTCAGAGCTAACTTTTGAAGAAGTAGCTAGCAGGGTTAAGAGAAAAGAAAGCTTCCATTATAGTTCACACAGTTAAAAAAGTAATTTCAACGTATCTCACCTCTATTTTACTGTCACACTAGAGAGCAAACACCCAGAGATCTACACAAAATAATACCCTTCCAGGATTTGTGTGATTACACAGTAGCAGCCATTTCAAAGATGATTTTAAACTATTTCTTCTTTCAAGGCTTAGATTTGAGAACAATACACCAGTATTTTGTTAGTTTCTCTCTGAAAAGACCCTGAATGTCAGTGTGACCTTTCCAGCTGTATGAAAGATCACCAGTAGGTCAGAGAAACTGTGGCCCATTTTCACATAAATGCTGAGAATTCACAAACCATTTCTTTCAAATTGTTACTTTCCAGTTCTTAAAGTGGATAAGCAAATAAATAACACATTAAAGGGTAACTTTTTTTTGTTTGGCTTTCAAATGGCCCTCCCAGCTCACCTTCTGAACCAGGCTGCTCCTTTGCCTCTGCCTGAGTTTCGTCAGACTTGACTTCAGTGCCGTCTGCTTGTGTTGCCAAGTTCTGCTCTGGTGCTGGACTGGAATTACTGCTGTTCTCCTGTTTTATTGGAGAAGCATCAGCTATTGAACTCTGGTTGCTATTGTCATCTGTTAACAGAAGAGTGAAAAGCAACAATGATAAAATTTAGCTCGTGAGGGATCAAGTCCAATCATTTAGACTCACACTACACATCCAACTTTTTTCCACACCAGCCTACGGAGTTTTCAAGCAGTTACTAAAAATCTAATTCTAACGAATTTCATACATTAAAATAAAGAGTGTTTTACTCAGACCTGATCCAAAAGAACCCAGAATTTTGTAGTATGAGTAAACCAGATCAAATGAAGTGACAGTCTCATATAAAACAGGACTAAGTTCATGCTGCAGATTTACAAATACCCATCACTCCAATGTTCAGATGAGCAGATATTTTTTGGATTGTGTCCTGAAGGTCAAAAAAACCCAACCCAAAACCCCTTCAAGGTAAAATGTAACATCCAGTCCCAATATCAATAGTTTCTAAGCGATAATTGTCCAGAATATTCTCTAGCCCTCAAAGACTTGGATCACAGGAATTTTCTGCAGTACAGATCTGTAGATAACAGGAAATATTCTGCCTGTGCCCTCTCCCTGTGACAGTGGTTTAAGTAGCTCAGCTATTATTTTATGGATAGTAGTGGGGTACAACTTCCTTTAAGCCAGACTAACATCCATGGATAACCAAGAAGGAAGTTCCTGCTCCCTAAAGAAAACTAACCCTGCAAAATATTGTGAATTAAATTACTAGAATGCAAGTCAATCCACCTCCCTCTGCATCTGTACAACTATTACGTCCAGAGGACTTCAGGAACACAGAGCTGCTGGTGGGACCACCTCTCTCCAGAGCAGCCTGAAGTCAGATCAGATTAACTTTATCACAAAATTGTGCAGTGTGAAATTGTACAGTTAAAAAAACAGGTGATAAATGATAAAAAAGCAAGTAGTACATTCACCTCATGGATGGGAGAATCAAGACTTAAAAAAATTAAATTATCTGATCAAGGCCAGAGTTAAAAGGTTTGAAACAGATGAAAAACAAATCCAGATCTGCAAAACCCCTGCTCACTCCTTTAACTGCAAGCCCACACTTGCTGTCAGCACTGCAAAAAGCAACCATGAGGCAACACAAATGCAAATAAAACTGAAATTAAAAATTTACAACCCACTAAAACGTGATCCTCTCTTATCAGCTCGAACAGTGCTGCGTTCTCAGCCATAATTGTTATCCAAACACCCAGAAGGTAAAAACCTGAAGCAGAGCTGAGCTGTGCAAGCTGCTCTGCAATAAACACCAGGCTAACACTCAGAAGTCACATTTAAAAAAAAAATTAAAATGAAATAAAATTGACCTCATAGTGCCTGACTGGCAAACAAAAAATGTTTTCTTGAGCAGTTAATTTCATCAAGCTGCAGCAGAAGGAAGGCACCACAGAACCAGAGCTCGCTTTCTTGGCTCTTGCAGAATTCTCTTGACCTTAATCAGTTAGAGAGTTATTAAGTACAAAACCTACCTAAATTATAGTAGGTACTACTGAGGCTTTGGGGGTCTTTTGGTTCTTCAAGCAGCAAACTCAACAGAGTTATTACTTCACCTGAGTGCAGTGCTTTAAATGATAGATATTTCTAATTTTATTTTCATATGTAGCGCCAATAACAATATTTTTTCCCTCACGCTCATAACCCAAATATAAATGTTATTTAAACAACTGTTAGTACATCCACAGAAGAGAAGTCCAAGGTACCGAATGAGTATCTGATGCTGTTTTCACTTGGATTCAAGTCCATACATTGGAGCAATGCAGAAACTGAGGTTGATGGTTTATGCTTTCACAGCAGTGTAAGAGGGTAACTGGGTCTGACCTTCTCCCACTCACCATGCATGTCCATCATCCCTGGGGAGGAGCTGTTCTCTGGAGTGGTCACTTCAGAGCCACATTTTTCATCTTTGCCCTTTTTCTTATTCTTATTTTTCTGAAAAACAAAAGGCACCACACACAAATGAGACTACGGCCACGCAGAGACATCCACGTTGCTGTGTAAAACCCTCCCCGCTCAGCACTTCCCTAAGAACAGCTCACGATTTCAAGTGAAACCTCCTCCTCCTCTACAACCAACGCTGTTTCTTCATTCAAACTGAAATTATGAAAAATCAGATTGACCTAAACCAAAGAGCACCAGCACGACAGCCCTGCGTGAACCGTGGGTCCCAACCTGCTCCCAACCCACAAGGATTAAGACAAAGGAAGGGACCGTGGCATCCATCACGTGGGGAATCCGTGCCTGCTAAGGGATGCAGCATTTGCAATTAGGAGGTGACGTAATCAGTCTCGCAGGAAAAAGAGCCAGCTGCACTGCTTTTGGAGATCCTGCCTGCTGAGGAGACAATTAAAAGCCTGACTCCAGGAAGAATGCTCTCAGCCCATCCTTTCAGACAGGGACTGTCCTCCAATGAGGGAAGGAACTGAACCACAATCAAATATTGTCTAAGACTGCAGAAGAAATTCAACAAGTGATATCCGAAGGGACTTTTCTCTCTATTTTAAACAGATTATTAAGCTTATTTCTAAATTGTATTTTTACTTCAGAGAAGCCAGATTTTACTCGCTGATGCATAAAACAGAGGTGAGAGCACATGGACTTCTTTACCTTTGCAAAATGAAAGGTCACAGGGGTCATGATCTCTCTCAGGTTTGGTTTTGTCATTTTTTAAAGGTAAAAAGGACACTTTTGCCACAAAAGAAATATTGAAAATGACTGCAAGCAATTTAAGCTGAGAAGTGTTTTTTAAAGAGGTTTGACCATCAGAGTGGTGAGGTTCCAGAACAGCCTTCCACAACCAGCAGGAGAAAGAGCCAAACTAACTGTAGTGCAGAGAAATGTCAAAGTGTCTTAGGAGCAACACGTGAGGGGGAAAGTAATTTAATTTCTGTTCACCAAAATCAAAGACAACTTCCATTTGAAATAGGGAAGGTCCCATTCTCCTATTTTAGTGAAAAGCAAATATACTGTCTGGTCCTCCACAGTGGATGAAATTGGATATAAAAGGATGTCCACAACAAAATTTAATAGCTGAAATGATCCCTAGCTGGTATTTATTGTTAAAATATACATGCTTGTGTTATTTGTGAGAACTTCCAGAGCAATAGGACAGAAACCTTGCAACATGAAGCCTGCAACAACTGCAGCTGCACAACAGCCTCTACATGAAATGAAAATAATGTGACTGTAGGACATCAACGTAACTGGACTTAAACAAGTGTCCCAATTTCAGCAAATCTGGAGCCTCAACCTAAAGATGATGGCTCAGAAAACACAATTAAACTCTGCACATAGAGACCATTATATAAACCCATTCTTCATAATAGAGAACCTGACTTTGGGTAGCAGTGACCTTGAAAATTCATCCAGAAGCTCACTTAGAAATTCTGTTTCCAAGTCCCAAGACACCCATCCTGAAGGCACAGCTGAACAGCAGGAAAACAACTGCCAGAAGCCATGAGCCTAAATATCCTAAACCCTGCACTCCCCCTCACACAGATAGCACAATTTACCCCCACTATGTACTATAAACAATAAAACCAAGACCAAACATTTGACAACCAGAAAGAATGAACAGGTTTCCAATTCCCAAGGGGGAACTTCACAGAGATGCTGCCCAAGCACCAGAAGAACCCTCAAGGTTTACCACAACCCTGACAGTCCCTGAAATCTGTGGGACAACAGAAAAAAACTCAGTTAAAACAACCCTAATAAAAAAAATAGGTCTTAAATTTGGAGTCTGAATAAAACAAGGTCATGGCACAGTCTTGTCTGAAAAACCACCATTTTGCACATCTATTAACGTAGAAGTTTTCATCCAGGTAAAGGTACTTTACTCACTTCAGGTAAAGTAAAAGCATGTGACAGCCCAAGGAAGGAGTACCAAACTTAGGATATGTTTTCTACTGTATCATTAATTTACTGTGGTATCATGGGTTAGCGTTCTCTCTATCACAATATTACAGTTTATAAGATGAGAGTAACAATCATTTTGAAAACCCCAACTTGTAAGTGCTATCAACTTTGATTTTTACACTTATTTTTACGCCACATGAACGGTGCACACAAAGAACATAAACGTGATGCACAGACAGAACATTTACCAAGGGAAAACACACATGACAACAAGCGTGTGGTGCTGTATTACTTGGGCTGGACATCTTAATACAAGTGATCCCAGTGCCACAGGATATTCCTACCCTCATGTCAGTGTTTTGCAACCTATTTTTGAGAAGAACGGCAGTGACGCACACATAGAATATGCTCTCTGCCCTGTTCCAAACCAGCTCCTTTCTTTAAATCATCAGGCAGAAAGAGGGGAAAAATAATCCATGTCAAAACTTACCCTCCCTGCCTCCCAGTTAGTTAGAGAAAGGTTTCAAACTCAGTTTCAGCTGCATGTTTAACAGTTATCTGAGAACTGATCCCAGCTGACTCCAGGGAGGCTGTCACACACTGACCCATCAACATCACTTGCTGTAGAGATCAACATCTCCCTGGAGCTTGCAAGACCCACACCAGTCTTAGCTTAAAGGCTCAATGAAAATCAAAGAATATTTCTTTCGACTTTGCTTAAACAGGAGCATCTACATCTGGAAAAAGCAAGATACTGCAGGATACTTACATCATCCACTTTAGGCTCTGTTACTGGTACCCATTTGTAAATCCTTAGGGATGTGTCGCCAACTGTCACCCACTTCTTCTCCCTATAAAATTACAATGCAGGAGAAGTTAAATTTCGGATTCAGAAGAGAGTGATCTACTATTGTAAGTTGTCAAGGATTTAAACAGCCTATTAAGTAGGATGATCTCTATTACATCGTCTTTAGCACTGCATTGTGCAAATTGTTCTTTGCATTTCACAACTTGCTAGAGCACTGCTAACCTCCAGATTTCTCAGGGCTTACTTGACTGGGTGAGTAACTGCAGTAGCAGTAATAAGATCTGGATTAAAGATAAAGTTAAGAAGAACAGCATGTGAAAATGCAGATTTAATGCCTACAATTTTCACCTAGGTTTCTAGACAGCAGAAGAGGGTTTAGACAGACCAGTGTGTTTTGATTGTCATGAAGCTGTTTAATGGGATTAGAAATCTAGATGCATTTTGACCACCCGAGGTTTATCTGGGGGCAGAAATTTGCTGCTGGCAATTTAATGTTCACTCCACACCCCTGACAGACAGCTCTGCAATTCCAGCTGCAGGACCAACAGCCTCATGGGGAGCAATATGTGCCGTGGTGCAGAATCCAGACTCTGGAGAGCCCAGCTCTGGGGAAAGGCAAGGCTGAGGCTATCAGAGAGGGGAAAGCACAACCTCGGGCACTGTGTGCAGACCCTGCCAGCCGTGAATGGTGACACTGACAAATTGTGAAGGAAAAGTGGCTGCAGGGCGGCTCTGCCTTAGGGGGTCACAGTGCTGGGCTGGAGAGGGATGCTGAGCGCTCGGCTGAGGGATGAATTCCTTGAGCTCTGCACATCAGGGTATTAAAAGAAGGTCCATAATGCCAGAGAAATTTCATCACGTTTCTGTGATCGGTTTTCAGGTCACAGATTACCACTGCTGGTTCCTGGGCTTGCAATGCAGCTCTGCAAATGGATCGATTAAAAGTTAACGACAAAGACCGATTCCATTAAATATTCAGGAACATCTGAAATTAATTTGGCATGAGATCTCAGGCTTTTTTTTTCCCATAAACACGTTTAAATAATAGATTTGGGATCCAGTTATAGATTAAAAAAATAAAAAATGTTCTTTGCAGGATGGGAGAAGCTGGATGTGATTCCAAATATATATATTTATATATATATGTGTGATAGCTCCATTTTTAGAAAGGGCCTCCAGAATCAAAAAGCAGCCACACTGTACGAATGTCACAAACATCCTCCTATTTGTTTTAGCCACTAAAGCCAATCTTATATTTTCCCTCTAGAAGAGGCATTTTCCTGTTTAATTAAGAACAAAAGCAAAACTAAATTATATACGATTATTTGATACACTTTTGGATCTGTCCATAATGATATTTTAATTGAAGTCCAAAACGATTTCAAATTAATTTCTTTCCCACTGCTCTTCAAGGAGCAGTTTTCCCTCAATGTGTTTAGACACAGCCATCTGGGTACACTACGTGGCTAAAGTATGTCAGAATCCAATTTCACTCTAATTTGGAGCTCTACATGCGATAAAAATGACAGTGGAGATGAGGGCATGTCAATAATGAGAGCATACTTAATTGTGAAGAGATGATCATGATATAATTTGGGGTTTTTTAAGGATACAAGACAAACTAGATTTATTTCTACTTAAGAAAACCTTTGAAATTATGGAAATAAAACCAGCTGGGGTTTTGTTTTGGGTGTGGGGAGAGGTGAATAAATGCTTTTTAAAAAAATCAAGATTTTAGTCTTTTCCTACAGCAAAATATTACTTAGAGATGCTGCACTGGAAAACCAAAAGTTCAAGATACCTGTTAGCATCTCAAAGCAGCCTCACACAGCATCTTCACTGGACAGACTGTAGAACACAGGAGGAAACCTATATTAGTAACTTTTTCCTTCTAGTATTAAAGTTAGCCCTGACATTTTAACTCTTCTGAGCTTCTTACGTACCACTTAAAGTTTTGATAACCCTCAGCTATAGGGATTTTTAAACTGATTTCAATACACAGTAATTCAGACAACAACGGGAATAAGAATATTTTGTGATGGAAGTACACCAACATCCCAGTCCTGCAAACATTTATGGCTAAAAAGAAAACCCAACATCACAGTGCTATTATGCAAATATTTTACATGTGTAAGTATTTACAGTATTGACAGTTTAAGACCATGAAAGTATTAATAAAAAAAGACAACCTCCTCTAAAACTTAATAAAAGCATTGGCAGCACAAACACAAATTTGTTAACAAAGAAACGCAATGACTTTCAGACATTTAAGATCAACAGGGTAAAATAATTTCAAGATTTAAGACATTTATTGCAAATTAAGCTTAGAATATTATCTGTAATACTTACTGCCTTACCATTTCAAAACAAAACCCAAAATCCAAACAAGAAAACAAAAACCCCAAACCCACTTCTACTCTGAACACTCACTTTTTAATCTTTTGTGCAAAGACACCATCCCAACCTGCTGATCAGGGTCTTTCCTTTTCACTCAGTGAGAATTTACAATTTACTGATGCTGCCCGTGGCAGCAAGTTTGGGAAATGCTGCACAAATCACACAATATCCTCACTGACCCAATGCTGGGGTAGGAATGAGGAATTAATGAACTCTTGTGCTCAGTCTGTTGTGAAACCTTAAGTGGTTTCTTCACCTGTTTTCCTGTCTGCTGCACCCACCCACCCCAAGATCCCGACCAGAATTCCACCCCTATCACTCTATTCCACCTTTGATAAGTGATGACTGAGCAATGTCTGTTATTGCACCATCCCCTGTTATTCTCTGTAGGTTGATCTCTGTGTTGACTGTTGGATTGGAAAAGATGGCCAATGTAACACCATCAGCCTGACACTTTATCAGGCTAAAAATGCGATAATTATTAACTTTACTTGTCCATGTCTAGCTGATAAACTCCACAGTTTTACAAAAAAACCCATTTTGCCTGTTTTCAAAGTTCTCCTGTTCCTCCCTGAATGACTCAGGAGTAACAACACCAGAAAACGGTAAAGCTAAAATATATACAATAATATTTTTTCTTTTCATCTTCCACACTGAAAAGTATCTTCAATATTTTAGTTATAGTAAAGTCAGAAACTAATCAGTGCAACAGAAACAAACCCTTACATTTATCTGAAATTGTGTAAAAGCATTTTTAAATTCTGAACTGTATCTGCACAGCATTTAAAGGACAGCCAAGGGTACAAAGGGTAAGCATTAGTATCAACACTTCTTCAGTGCTTATGCCTGAGGCATACTAATATCTCAGAACTTACATCATTATATACTCAATTCCCCATTCTGAATAACCCAAGACTCTTAAATATATTTATACTTTGTTTAATAACACTAAAGCTCCACAGATGAACATCAGATTCCACGTATAAAAGTAATATACGAGTGAGCAAACACAACAGTGTATATTACACTTATACAGAAAGTGTCAAGGCAGCTTCTGCAGCAGCAGCGAGTGCCAGAAACATTTGACAGCAGAGACACAGAAAGCCTTTACTGCCAATATATCACTCAAGGAAAGGCTTTCCCACTTGTCTGGCCTTTTCCCATGACTACCATTCATCACAGTGATCTGAGTTTACACACGGATTTGCTCCCACATACCCCATCTTCTGCTGGTGATCACGAAGTGACGTCATAATGCTGAATTTATCACATCACACTCACTTGCATTGCAACAGAGTTTGGTGAAAATCACAGAATTATGACCTCCCTGTGGGATCAAGCAAAAGAGAAAGGGGATGGGAAAGAATATGCCATTATTATACACAAAAAGTGCTGTCAGATGCACAAAAAATGATTTTTTGAAGCGTAGGCTTGCTTTTCCAAGCACGCCTACTGCTGAGTAGATGTTTGTCTAGTGACTAACGTGAAGGAGCCCCAAACACACGTGGTGTTTATTGACCAGGCTGCAAATACAATAAAATGCCATGTAGAGTGACTGGACAAGGACACGTGGTCACAGACACCTTCTCTCTGAGTTTATCTCAGTACAGCACATTTGGGGAGTCCCCTGTAACGTACACAGACCAGTATGGCTTAAAGCAAGCCCTGCTTGGTTCCACGTGGCCACAAGCACCTTGCTCGCAGCAGAGAGAACCATGGCTTACACATTCCAAAACTCTACCTTTAACTTCAGGTTCCACTGAAGTCAGAGGGCATATCCTGGCTCAGAAAGAAATAATCACAAGCCAGAAAAAAAAAAAAAAAAAAAAAAGGTATCATAATTCAAGCATGGTAACAGCATGTTTGGGCCACTACAGAACTTCAGAGCATTCCTGAACACGCACTGGCTATTTTTACTTCAACTGCCAGTACTTGAACTACAATCTTAGCAGAAAACCCAATACAGCCAGTCTAAAGCAGTGATCTGGGAGTAGCAAACAGCCTTTTTCCAAAGACATCATGTTAAGGAGTTCTATGTCATAACTCCTTTTCAGAGCCAAAGCCTATTTGAAGAAGGAGGCATGAGCAGCAAAACCTACAGAAGCTCAATCTCAGAGCATTACATATCACACAAAAGCGTTTTAGCAAGTCTGAATGGAGACACTGAACAGAAAAGCCACAGCAGCATTGCCTAGAAATCCTAAATAGCCACAGCTCACGATCCCAGCCAAGGGCACCAGGTAACACAGCCCGTGGGGACTCTTCCCCTCAACTTTCTCCAAGTACTTTCACCAGTTGTCCGGGTTCACCTCTTCTTCCTAAGGTGTTATCACCCTCCAGATCAGGGCTTTGATGGGTCAGAAAAAGGTCAAAGGACTTCTGAGAATTACTGCAATTCAAAGACAAGGCAACACAGTGGGATTTCTCAATTCCTGGTGCATTCTCTAAAGCCAGGGTTACCTATCCCCACCAGGTATTCCAGACCTCCATCCTTACATGTTTGCACAGCTGTCCAAAAGTCCAGCAGTGCTACGTACCCATGCAAATTATTTCACTGCCTCCCAAGACATCCTACCACTTATGCTTTCCTCCTTCTCATCCCTTGTCTCTCAGTAAATGTCTGCATTTTCCTTCATTTAATAAATCAGACATTGACAAAAACCAAGTGTGCCTCCAGTATTTTTCTTATGCTGGTTAAGGGCACAATAGTTTTTGCCCTCTTTTCTCTGAGCCCACTTGGAACCTACATGTACCCATCAACCTTTAAAGACAAAAAAAACAATCCTGTACCATTCATTGTGACAAATTAATCTCAAGAGGATTTTTTAAAATAGACTGAGAGAAAAATTTTAAGTACTGTTAAAGAAAGGTACAACTGTTCTCTTACTATGGAAATTTAACATTTCTGCCACACAAACACAAGGCAACTATGTATTCTGTAAGCCACGTGCTGTGTGTTTTCCAAAACAGATGCTCATTCATGAGCATGGTTTAAACAAAGGAGATAAGGTTACAGTAATCTCAAGATAAAAACGTAACAACTTCACTGTTTACTACTAAGTTCCAGCAACAACCAGAAGTGCCACGCGCTCTGTGAATGGACAGGAAGACAAGGGACCTGCATCCAAGGGCTGGCTGTCCAGAAACACTAATTTTTTAAGTAACAAAGTCTGCCCCGATGGAAGCTGCCTTCCAGCAGGCACATTCACAGACGTGACAGCACAGGGATTCAGGAATACCAAGCACCCCAAGGTGCTGCACACTTGCACAGGTGGATAAAGCTTTGGATAAAGCCACTGTCCCCTCGGACGAGTTCACAGCCCGGTCTGTCTCCCTGCCCATCCCTGGCACGCACTGCTCCGAGCACACAAGTCTCACAAAACTCTGTTCTAGGAAATGTTGGATGCAAGGTATTTTAATTTTCAGTGGCTGCATTTCCACAGAAGAGCTGTGGATGGCAACAAATTGCTCCTATTATGCAAATGAAACTGCACACTTGGAAATTGCCGATGTGGCTCTTCTGAAGATGCAGGAATTGCTAGTGTGGAAAGTTCAATTTAACAAGCCAAGTCTTCTCAAAACACTGAAACCACAAAACACAGAATCTCTCTTGCTAATTTCCCGCTGTATTTGACTGCAGGTGGGGGGGCAGTCATGAGATTCACCTTCAAATTATGATTCCTTTAAAAATAAGAAAATTGCTTTATGTAAATACTTGTGAGGTGCACGCACAAAAAGTCATATCAATACTTCTGGCAATAATCAACAGAAACACTGCATGACTCTACAGGAACCCTTTAAAGCAAGCTGTCTATCGTGAAGGTTAAAATGTAGAAAAATCTATTTATATCGTAAGATTTCTGTTTTACAGAAAGAGCCATAGCAACTGGCATGATGGCAGAGAGTCCTTGCCAAGAAAAAATAAATAAATTGGGTATTTTGTTGAATGGCCAAGCTTCTGTCTCTACTCTCTCTGAATTCCACAAACCAGGATTCAAAGGGAGCGTGCTGCGCTCATGAATGAAATACCTACAGACAGAACAGTCCCACACATCCAACCACGCTCTCGTTGGAACAAAAGTCCTGTCACACCGCTGCACATTGTTCTGACCTTCCAAAACCGGCCCAGCAGTCAGCAAACTGCATTTAAAAACAACACCCGAGTAGAAGAAGAGAGTTCCTGAAACCACCCGAGCTGCGGTGCTGGGGCTGCTCCGGCTCCCCACACAATGGCTGGATTCTTTGAAATCCCCATCCCGTGCCCGGCGTTATTGGACACACGTCCCGATTCTTTGTCCGGCTCACGCCAACGGCTCAAGTTCATGTGCTCAAGGCCATTTAAAACTTAACAATCCATTTCACCCTAATAACCAACACGTTCAATTCCGTATTTTGCTTTTCTTTTAACGAAAACAAAGCGTTAGCTGAGGAGGGCAATAGAAGTGTCCCCTTGATTTCAAAGCCTCAAACCAGCTGAGTGATGCAGAATAACAATAACGCAAGGGATTTCCCGGTGGATTCCAAACGTTTAAAGAAAGTATTTTAAGATACATGCACAGAGACTGCTGAACAGTCAGCCAACTTGCTGGAAGAAAAGATTCACTCTTGAGTCACACCGGCACTGCTCTTTATCCCATCCCAAATCCCCGGACCGATCACGCAGAGCACGGCAGCGACCGCTTTACTGTATTGTTTAAACACCTCGTGTGGATTTTTCTAACAAAAGCAGAAAAAAAAAGACAAAAGCGGGAAAACGCCAAAGCGCGTTAAAGGCCTAACAAAAGGGACTTATTTCACACGGGGTATAACCTTTAATTTTATGATTTAAGAGAGGTTCCAGGGGCAGTTTCGCGCTCTCTCCCGGAGCGTCGGTGGGAGACGATCGCGCTCGGGTTTGCTGCGCTTTTACGCGCAAATCCCGGGAACTTGGGAGGTGAAATCAATACATTAACAGGCAACGACAGAAAAAAAAAAACAACTCTCGGGAGCTTCACAGGGATATTCTTAACGTGTTTTCTTTTTTTCCAGAACACTTCTCCGAGCACTATTTCCACCCAGAAGAGCGAGCGGCGGAGCCACCCCGGGCCCGCTCCTCAGGCCCTTTGTAGGGGCCGGCGGCGGGAGGCGCCCGACCCGACCCCGCCGCCCGCCCATGCCCGAGGCGCCTGGCCCGGGACCCGTGGCGCGGGGCGGCGGG
>VZRV01002663.1:23388-101847 GCA_013398115.1 Falcunculus frontatus
CGGCCGCCGTGAGGGGACGGCGGGTGGCGGGAAGAGCGGCCGGGGCGTGAGGGAGGGGACGGCGGGTCGGACCCCCGGGTGGCTCTCGGCGCTGAGAGGGCACCGCGGGGACAACGAGCCACCCCCGGCGGGGACCTGCGGAGGAGGTACCGGGCGGGAAGGAGCCCGCGCGGGGGAGAGTCCGGAGGCGGCCGCCGGCTCCGCGCGCGCGGGGCTTCCAGAGTTCCCGTCGCTGGTTTTCCTCGAGTGTTCGCTGGAATGAGCACAAGACACAACGTTCTTTCCCCACTTCTACCAAGCTCAGGCCGTAAGTTACCCCAGAAGTAAAAAGTTTATCCGATTTCAGCTCGCCTCAACTCTAAAGGGTCATCAAGAGTTGCACAGGGAGGTGGTGGAATCGCCTCCCCTTTAGGAAAAGACTGGATGTGGCACTTGGTGCTGTGGTTTAGTTGAGAAGGTGGTGACTGGTCCAGGGTTGGACTCGATGATCCCAGAGATCTTTTCCAACCACATTGATTCTCGTGAATCCAATGCAGTCTAGCAGCATCAAGAGCACAGTTACATTTTACCGCAAAGCAAAATTCCAGTCCTAAAATCCAGGGCTTTTTAAAACCTCAAAGCACTTTACAAACAGAGATAATACCTATTCTTGTGCAGGGCAGTGACAGACACCCATCTCACCTTTGAACCAGTTGCTGTGACAGACCTTGACCACAGGGATGGACGATGTAGTCCCCTGTTTAACAGGCAGCGTAATCCATGATTACCAGATTTTGATTTTTTTTCCCCCCAGTGGTTATAAAGTTTCTCAGCTGCTTTAAATAATTCCAGTAATATCCATGGAATTGGGCTGCTTTTGATCAGTGGAGGCTCAGCTCCGACAGAGATCCATGGAAGTACATGAACAGAAAGGGTAAATGAGTTACGTGGGAAGTGATGCTCTGCAGGAAATTTGTCACAGACCTGCGAGCTCTGGTGTGGTACTGCTGGACTCTTTCATTAACTTCTCCCTAATGCACACCTTGCTGCTCGCGCTAATTGTACAATCACAGATGCTCTGAGTACACAACAGCGATCTCTGTTTAAAAAACATTGCTTCTGAAAGGAACGCTTCTTAAGGGCCTACATTATTATTCAAATTGATGCCGAGGATGATGTAAAGAAGGAAGCTGTTCAACAGCACTTCACTGATCTTTCTACAGCAACTTGTATCAGTCTCATTATGCTGTTTATACACACACAGTGCGATGCCGTCCCATTGGTATTACACTGCTAATTGGAATTACTACTTTCAGAAAGAAAAAGTCAGTTTAAAGGCCAAAAGAGAAGCGTGGTTGTAATGTATACCACAGTATTTATTTCTTTACCGAGGTCCATTGGATTTATAATTACAAATCCATTCTAACCTGTCAAAGCATTTATCAATGTATTTAATCAATACAGTACTCTTACATTGCTCTTTTGCTGTCAGGTTTCACAAATGAATACTGTCTTAACATAATGAAAATAGACTGCACTGGCATAAACCCACCTGAAATGACTTCTAGGAAGGTTCCAGCCAAGGATGGAGTGGCCACCTGCTTCATTCTTTCCAGCCACCCCAGTGTTTCCCTAGATAGGTGTGAAATTACAGGTTTGTAGCGTGTGCCAAACTGGGGACTTATTCTAGAGTTTGACTGAAATGCAACTATGTGACCTTTACTTTATAATAAACACAAGCCATAAATTTTGCAGATATTTGAGGAGAGGATCCTGGAAAGTAGTAACAAACAGAAAATCTTGAGATAGCTACGATTCCAAGTCTCTGTAGATCAAAGATTCTTCTCTTTCCTTGTGTTCTTTTTCTCTGGTTTAGCAGTAGGTAAGCCAAGAATGTCTGCAACAAATACCTCTGCTGTGATTTCTGCTGGAATTTCTTCTTCAGTCAAAGCTGCTGCACCTAGAGAGCAGTAACAACAACACAAGACACACAGAAGCAATGTAAAAATGGCTTTCCAGTAAAATTTATAAGCAGCAATAAGTGAATGAAATGTTTTTAAAGATGTACAAAGGGATCACGACAAAGTGATGGTTTACTAGCTCGATACTTTATGTGTTTATATCAGGGATTAAACCTGTCAGATCTGTGTGTCTCACCTTGCAGCAGGTCCCTGCCTCGAAGGAGTCACGGGACAACTTTGACGCTTGGTTAATTTGATGTGATTTAGGATCCTAAAGGAACCAGGGATTTCCAAGTTGCTTTGCAGCACCAGGCAGTTCCCTTCAGGAGCGGTACCTTCGCTGCTCACAGCCCATTGCCAGTGACCCTAAACAGATGCTGTTCCAAACTGGTGGGGACTGGGACATGAACTGTACAAAAATGCAGTTCCAATTACAATGGGCAATTAAATACAGCCGCTTGGCTCAAATCAATGCTATAATTTGCTGTTCCAGACTGGTGTAGACTGGGACATAAATTGCACACAAATGCGGTCGTTACCAACAGCTCTGTTACAATGGGCACTGCGGCCTGGGTAAAATCAGCACTGGGATTTCCCTGTATGTTTCTAATTTCAGTTCCAGCCAGCAGATAAACAGCAATGTAATTTTGTCAGGCCCCAGTTATAGTTCATTGTCCATTTATTTTTAGATACACCCATGCAATTGCTGTGTGGATGAAGGACAGTCTGTAGCTCTGTGACTATTTTTGCAATCCCATCTGAGCAGTTTTGACAGCTCTTGGCCTAACAGGGTAAATGGGTTTGAAATTTAAATCATTCCGTTTGGGAATTGAAACAATCCTGCTTCTGTGCTGTGTGGAATGCTAATCCTTTACCTGTGGGGTCACAGGTGTCTGGTTCAGATCCTCCTTCCCCAGGTCTCCTGCCCAGCAAGGTGATCAGACACTCGGCCAGCTCGTCCTCTGTCATCTGCTCCCCTGTACACAACAAAGCAACACCAGCCCGTGGGTTATGGGGTCGAGAGCACAAAAACTCAAAAGCAACTCAAATTACAAAGTGCATGAACTAAACAGGACAGTTCAAAAGAGGATCTGGCTTCTCTGGGATAGAGACATACACATTGCCAACCAAAACACATGAGCCCAGTGCAGGGAAACATTGATCCTAAGGAAAATCGCTGTTCCCTATAGCATTTTGCGAAAAAATGTCAATCAAAGGGAGAAATTCTGATGCAGACAGCTGTTTAAGATACATTGCAGTTGCAGGGGCTTGAGCTTCTATTCTCACTGGAGAATTCCTGGCACAGACCACATGTAGCCATTTTCAGGCAGAGGAAGAAGAGGAAGGTGGAGAAAAGTCTTGATTTAGTATCTTGAAATAACATGGACATAGCACTGTGGGAACACTTGTTCCCAGTTAGTGGTTGGCTCATGCCCTGGAGCATGAGGTTATAGATCTGTTATGAAACTGTTATATCTGATGTACCTATTTATGGATGTTCACACCATCTGTATAAATAGCTAACCTTTCTCACACTGGTTGAATCCTTGGTTTCCAAGGATCTTTGTGGCAAGGAGTCTTGCCAGGTGATGTACTGAGTAAACCAGCATTTCCCTTTACCTGTTTTAATGCTCAGCTGCACTTTTACACCAGAAGTAAGACAATAGAAAATTGTTATTAACACTCTGTGGCACTGGCCACGAGCATATGAACACACATTTACAGTGTTCTCCCTGATTCAGCTCAACTAAACCATCCCATCTTTTCAGTCTTTCACACAGATTCAAGCCAGGACCAATTTCATCCCTCCTTTCTTGTCTCCCTTTTATCAGTTTTATACCACTTTTCCAGAGCCTGTGTGACTGGAAGAGAGAACAGCAATTCAGATAAGGGCATACTGGGAGAAGGATACATTTTGCCAAGATCCGTACTTATCATTTAACAGCCAAGATACCTCAGGCCAGTTGAGATTTCCAGAACAGTAAAACAAGCCCAGCTGGGACAAGACATGTGATTATTCAATTTAAAATCTTAAGGCAGGTGGGTCCTCATGCCTGCCCTGGTTACCAGGCTATCATTCCATTATAATTTCTTGCTGCAGTGAAAAAGTTCTGAAATTGCAGGCAGAACTAGCAAGCATAAAACTGATATTAGAAACAAAGTAACTCACCTCTGCACTGAAGCAGTGACAGGAAGTCTCCTGTGTCAATAACTTTGTCTTCCTTCTCGTTATCATAACCAAGAACCTGAAATGCTCGTTGTATGGTTTTCATTGACAAGCCAAGTGCAGGTCGATGATTTACGTAAAGTTTGATAAAATCCCCTAAATTGATTTTTGTCACTTGTTCTCCAGTATCCGCATACTTGCTGAATTTTACTTCGTTTATCATTTCTTCAATCTAAAGATCAAGACAAGGCAGATTGTTACATGTTTTATTTTGAAGAGCATCGGCCCAGTTTCCGATCCCATGAATGCCAGCGTCCCCTAACCATGCGTGTGTTGGTGCCACAGGTGCCATGACCACATCCCAGCAGGAAACTGCACTCAGCAGCTGAGGGTGGGCATGGCCAACAGTTACACACCTGCTGACATGACAATAATAAGTTAAAATGGGGGTTACACATACACAGTCATTTTGGATTTCCTCTCTTGTGACAGGCACTCGGTGACCCTGCAGCTGTTACCAGCACCTTCGGCACAGCTGTGTCTCCACTCTGGGACAGTGGGCAGGCAAACCACAAACCAGTAAACACACCATCCTTGCTCTGGAAGCACACACATGAGGGTCCTGACAGAACCAGGCTGCACACCCTGGCTGGCATTGGAAATCTTATCTTCTCCTGCTCTGACCTGTGTCTGGGGTGGTTCTGGTGCTGCACAAGCCAAATCCGAAATGTGCTCAGTGGGGCTGACACCCTGCACTGCTTACTCTCCTCTCGGCCAAACAGGCAAGCACTGGCGCTGCTGGATACCAGTGGTTTTCCTGAAGTCTGGTGCTGTGAGTCAGCCCAGTTGGCAGCTGTGCAGATGTGTGTCCAAAAGGCAGCATCTGTTCCATGCCTTCATTGTACTCGCAGCCCCTTCGGAGATACATGGGCAGCAGAGAAACGCCGGGAGAATTCCCCGTGCCAACACGTACCAAGCCTGCTGCTCCCCGGGAAGGGAAGCTGATGCAGGATCTCCCGGGGAGGACTTTGCATTCAGCCTTGGGCCTTTGTCCTTGTGTCACAAGTTTTTCCACTGAATGAAGCCCAGGGAAGAGGGAAATCTCAGCCTTAAATTTTTCCTGTAGCGAATGTCACGCCAAGCGAGAACAGTCATTTTCACTCGGCTCTGGCTGATCTGGGATTAGGTTTTCTATCAACCCCACTGAACTACAGAAGAAAAACACCAATTCCCAAAAGCTTTGCTAGTTAGCCTAAGCTGCCTTTTCTCCCTCCTGCTTTTTTTTAATAAAACACTCTAGAGAGAGATGAACCTTCTCTCTGGATTTATTACTGATTGTAGGTTTCCTGGTTTCACAACAGCTCAGCACCTCTGTTTCCATGTCTGAAATGCTGCTTATATTTTAATTTGGGGAAGTGTGGGGCATTATCAGTTATTCTTCCAGAGACATTTCCCGAGGGAATATGTTCTCTGTGTCCCCAAGATGCAAAAATGTAATAACTCAAGGAAAAGATCTAACACAGTATGACGCGATAACACCTCAACTTGACACCAGGGCAAAGCAGCCCCATCTCAGACAAACATTTGCTGGTTGTGGGATCTCCAAAGTGAGTCAGTTTGGTAGCAGCTGTGGCAAAGATCCTGCTTTCCATCTGGTGGCTCTCCTGGCAGAGCATCCCAGGGCAGATGGGGTGGCACAGACTCACAGCACTGCCTCAGCAGCCTGTGGGTTCCTGTGCCATGGCAGAGATGAGCACAGCCTCCCCCGTGGAAAGACCGAGGGAGCGCAGTGATGCACGGCTGGCCTTGGGAGAGCCCCTCCTGCGGTGACGGGCTGGAGCTGGTGCTCAGAGGCCGTTATTCAAATCTCTTTGCTTCAGATTCAGTCATGCCGGGTTACACATTACAAATGAGGTTTGTATACGTACAAACTGCCTTGGAGAAAGAGCCACACAAAGGGGAAGAAGCAGCACCCTTATTAAATCAGTTCTCTCTACTGTAAAATTTTGACCCTGAGGTTGCCTTGTTGAACAGCTATGAGCTGTCAGGCTCCAGGTTTGCTCAGCCTTCCCCTGCAGTTGCCCAACTTGCTAGCAAGGAAAATTTTGAGGAATTTGCTGCCAGATTCTGACCACTACTATATTGATGCAGACCAGATAAAATATGCTGAAAGCCAATGAATATATGGTCAGAATCTCACCCTTAGAGCACTTGGGAAGTGCAATCAGTCTTGCTCTTTCTTCTTTTAAAAACAACAATAAAAACAGCTGACCAACCTCTTCCTCTGATGGATAAAATCCTATTGCTCTCATTATAGAAGGAATTTCCTCCAAGGGAATATGTGTTGACACCTGTCTGTTCTCCATTGTATCGATACCTTGTCTGCACAGCTGTACGTAGTAAAAATAGTCCTCCAGTTCCTGCCAGGGATTCAAACAAACACTGCAAATTTCAGTTACCAACAGGCACAGAAGATAAGGCTCCTTTTAGGGTTTACTAACAGGCATATCAATGAGATTGCTGTTAAAGGCGAGTTGGACAAAACATAAGGAAATGTCAGGCCTGTATAAATTAAACTCCAACCAGGTGTGGCCAGACAGCGTTCACAGTGAGCATAATTACCCTGAATAATTTGCCTTCTCTGCCGCCATCCAGGAGGTTGTAGAATGGGATCAAGTCCTCCCCACCTAGGAAAGCAGCAGCATCCAAGGCACTGGCAGAAGTGAAGAAAAGAAGGTACAGGAAGGGTTCATGTGAGGAGAGCTTTCATGGTTCCCTTTCTAGTCATTGTTCACACTTTCAATAAATAAAATCCCTGGGCCTCAGAATTCAGGAAAGAAAAGCACTGCCTTGAACCCTGTGCTATTTCATCATCAGCTGCACTTCTACAGCATATTTCATACCCAGGTTTTACATACAATAGCACAGTGTGGGAATTAATTATTACTGAATGGTCCTCTTGTTTAGTGGAATGAGTACAGGGCTGGGAGCCAGGAGCTCTTCTATGGACTTGAACTTGGTGTCTGGCATTTGGCTTTTCTGCTTCCTTATAGAGACTTTGAGGGAGATGAATTAGCTAGATCAGCATTTTGAACATGCAGAGAAGGCTGGGGCTTGGTGTTTGCAATAAACCACACAACTCCCTGTTCCTTGATCTAACACATTTTTCCCCAGTAACTCAGTGCAATCCATTACCCAACTCCCTCCGCCGTGGCAGGCGACGGAGTTACAGGTGCAGTTTGCATTAAACTGAAAGCGCCTGAGTAGCCACCTCTTTGTTTCAATTTCATAGGCAGTTGGAGCCAAAAGAATCCCTTTGGCTTGTGCAGATGTAAAAAGAAACCAAGCCTGGAAGTGCAATCATGGCACAGCACTGCCACATAATACCCCACGCCTGGCAGCAAGGCTGTAGCTTTCACAGACACCTCTGTAGTGCTGCTTCCGCTGGGGTTTTTTTGCAAGCTTCATGCTTTTTTCATAATTAAGTTATTTGGGTATTAAACACAGTGGAGATGCACAAGATGCCAGAAGCAGCAATAAAATGATAATTAGCTCATCAAGAACTTCGCTCCAAAAACAAATTGCATAGAAATTCAGTGTTGCCTGGACTCTGGCCAACCATTATAAAGAAGGATCATTTATATTCTATTGCCTTCCTTAAAATGTCGCTTATCCTGACCCCCGACTGTTTAAGCCACACAAAGTGGAAAAGAAAATAAATAAACCCATTGCTTTTCCACCCAGGTTTCCTTTGTTCTGGCACATGAAGGTGAGCTGGCTTGGCACCCCTTGGGCTTTCCTCAGAGCAAATGGTACCTGCAAAATGTGTTCCTTGCAGGACCAGCATGGTCTTAACCTCAAAGCCTTGGTCCTAGGGAGGTGAGGGGCAGTGGTGTTTCCCAGGTGCACACCAAAAGGCGAACATAGGAGCAAGGGCTAAAAGCCAGCTCCCATGGAGTTATTTCCCAGAAACCAGGAGACACAGTGCTCTGAGCTAGGAGGGTGTTGTGCAGGATTTGGGGAAAAAAAAAAAAATCCAAACCAGCACAGACTGAGGGAGACCATGCCACACTATCCTAACTCTGCCATGGACTAAGCTCCCTTCCCAGTCCCTGAAGTGTTTCCATGCTGGCCTGGCAGTCTTCATGCCATTCACAGCTGCCTTTTTCCCTTTCTATGTACAAATGTATCTACCGAGCACCTGCAGCCATGGAGGAAGAGCCTCTGCCCCCACACATGTATTCCAACCAGCAGCTTTGGTTCTTGATGTGCCAAGAAACCAGTATATCTATCCCGCCTTTGCTGTGTTACCCCCCTGCCATGTGGGAGCACATCTGGCACTGCTGCCCAAGGGATCTGGCAGAGGGAAACCTGCAGAGGACAGCATAAGAAACCTGGCAGGATTCATCGCTGATGCTCTGGGCCAGAGCCTGGAGATCCTCCTTTGTTAAAGCAGCCTCTACTCTTCCAGCCACCCCATTTACTGCAGGCCATTTATTCATGTAAGCAAAGCTTTATAGGATTAAGGTGGCTTGTCCTAAATCCAGTCTTCAAATGCAGGGGGGATTTCCCAGCAAATTCCTATCCCATTTGGAGAGCAGACACTTTTGTATCAGCAGCTACCCTGTACGCTCCTCCTGCAGCCAGTGCTGCTCTTCTGGTCCCTGCCTAACCCTGACAATCTCCCATCACGGTGGCCAGGGCCTCACAAGGGCCACAAAATCCTCTGCCCAACTTCTTACCATGTGGGCACCATTTCCCAGACTGGAGTATTTTATAAGCACTATGGCCACCCCTGTGAGGTTTGCTGGCTTAATCCCTCCTACATCACAGAGAGTGAAACAAAACCCCCCAAAAATGTGTCCCCTCCTTTTTCAGCTGCCATCCCACAGAGCTGCTTGGGGCCCAATGGGTTGATCAAGCAGCGGTGGAAAGCCGTAACAAGATTCCTTTCCCTTTCCTGCCATAACTCACGGTAGGTTGACCTTCCATTTCATAAAAGTGCACTCCTTCCCCCCGGCTGTAAAGATGTAACGCCCATCATGGGAGGTGGCAAAGTCAGAGGCACCATCTGGGTGGCAAATGAAGGCTGAGGACTTGTGGGGGTTGCCATCGACAGGCAGAATCTGCAAGCCCACCTGGAAGGGAAGAGGGAGTCTGAGAGGGCTGGAGATCCCACTGGGGCAATGCCACATCCTCTTCCTCAGGAGCTCTCTCAGCTCTCAGCAAGGACCAGCCTACACCTGGTTTCATCTCCAGTGAAATTCCCAAGGGACCATCAGCTCTGCAAGTTGGGGCTCTTGTACAGCTGGGGCTCCATACCTTGTCCTTTGTAATGTACACCAGGTAGTGTTGCTGGGGGTCTGCAGAGCTTGTCCTAGGGAGGATTTGTATCTTCTGCAAGGGGGAGCCATAAGTTGGTCCCAGAAGGGTCTTTCTAAAGGCAAACAATATATTTATCCACTCTAGGCCACCCAAAACATTTTTCCCCTCTGAACAGGCGTTGTGTGGGAGTATGGGTAGATACAGGAGGTGTGCAGAGGCTTTGTGCTACTGGCTGAGAGAACAGGATAGGACAGGGTTCCTGGCTAGAAGGAACTACACTGGGGCTCAGAAATTAATTTAGTGCTCAGGGATTATTATGCTCTGCTCAGGATGAACTGCTGTCTCTTTATCTGCTGTCTTAACTGCTGCATCTCAAGTCCAACATGCTGAGCAGACCAAGACCCACCTGCAGCCACAACCTTGCTAAATGACACATTAGTGAACAGCAGAGTGGGCAAAAGAATGAAGTGACCCGAGGGCTCTAGAGCCATCCCAAGATCTGCATCACAGATGGATAATCCCATGCTCATGGTTCGGAGTATGGTGGTTATGAGACCAAGGAGAACACACAGTCAGGAGGAGGTTCCCAGGCAATGGCAGGCCTGAATCAATCCTCTACCTGCACATTTTGGTTGTTGTGTTGTAGAGCTTCATTTTGTAGCAGTTGTTAGCAGTGAGGAAAAAGGACTCGGTGCTGAGCTGTGGGTACCAGGTCAAGCACAGGGGCACCGCAGCCTGCTCCAGCCTGTCCCTGTGTGTGACCACCAAGTGGTCCTTGATGCTGCTGTTCAGGTCATATTCAACCTGGAGGAAAGACAAGGAAACACAGCAACTCCCCTGTGGTCTGCCAGCACCCTTGACCTTGTAGAATCACTGGATTTGCATCTCCTGGAAAAGCCACAATAGGAGAGCCTCAGCACCAAGACCAGGCTGAGAAACCGCCAGCAATGGAACCGGTGGGGAGAGAGTTGGGAGCCAAGGAACCAAACATGGAGTCTCCTCTGATGGCCTTGTCCAGCCCCACCTCTTTAACCACAAATCATCTCTGTCCTTTAAACTTTCGCATCAACCCACCAGCTGCCGGTCCTCCCCGAGGCTCAGGAGCCTGGGCTCGTTGCTGTCTGAGTGGACCCCAAAGAGGATGCTCCGGATGGGTTTGTAGTGGGAGTCCAGCCCTGCCAGGTGTTCCCAGCATTTGCTCCCATTCTGCAGGACTCTCTTGTAAACAGTCACTGAACGATTCTCATCCTGCAACAACAGCACAAAGGTCAATGAGCCACGATTCCCGCACACATCCCCTGGCTGGCAGTGGGTTACTTGGTGTCTCCCCTCTAGGCTTAGCTTGGCCCTTTCTGTTCTGGAGTCCCACCAGGATGTTTAGAGTCTCAGCCAGGATAAAGCGCTGAGCCAGACAGATTTGGACAGCTGCTCTCAAGAGAGCACCACAGAAATCCTCAACCTGGTGGGAGCATCCGAGCCATTCCCTGTCATGCTCATGTAGAAAAAGGGCAGTAAATCAATTTCTGTGATTCCCCAGAAATCACAAGGAAGATGCTTCCTACTGCTGTGCCCTGGCACACGTACAGGAAAGGGGAATATTTTCCTTCCTAGAGATCATCACCAGTTGCTACAACCTCTGAGTCAAACTGCTTCAACGCTGCCTCTACACTTCTAAATTGAGACATGGGATCGAGAGAGCAGCCCTCTTCCAGTCAGAAGGAAATCCCTGCTCCAGCCCTTTCTGCAGATGGATGCAGAGCTAAGATTTGTCACTGAAGTTATGGACAGGGCGCTGCCAGCAGCGGGTCTGCGGAGCCACTGTGACTGGTGACGTTTTTACAGAGTGACTCTTCGAGCCAGGAAAAGCATTTCAGAGTCAGGAAGCCCCAGGGGAGGAACAGCCCTCTGCCCTGCTCTCTCTGCATTTCAGAGTCACCAAGCCCCAGGGGAGGGACAGCCCTCTGCCCTGCTCGCTCTGTGCCTCACAGGATGGCCAGCAATTCCCAGTCCCTCCCAAAGCTGCCCCAGGAACCGCACACGTAAATCACTAAGCGGAAAAAACAAGCTTACAGCAGTTGCGAGGTACTTGGAATCGTGAGAGAAGCTGATGTGAGTCACGGGACCTTGCGAGAACTGGAATTTCTCGCAGATGGACTGAAGGGAAATTGCATCAAGGATGTAAACGCTTCCATCAGTAAAACCAGCGGCCAGCAAATAACCTGGAAAGCAGACCAGAAACCTCTCACGACACCATCGCTCCTCCCAGGAAGGCCAGTGCTTGGCACATGGGGAGGTCCCGGGGCTGGGATACCTTTGGGGTCATAGGATAAGCACTGGATGCCAGCCTCAGTGAATATCCTGCTAACAAGGTACTGGGTCTCCTTGTAGTCCCACACCTTCAGCAGCCCACAGTGACTCCCCGCAGCCACAAGTGGCTCCTGCGGGTGGCAGGCGATGGCATTCACATCTTTCTTCGCCTCTTTCATGATTCTTTCAAAGTTTGTGCTGTCTGTTGCAACATGGAACACGCTTGCATCAGAGGTTGAAAGGATAAAGTTCCTGTTTAGTGCGAGAGAAACAGAATTCGATGAATCAGACCAACTGGCTCATGTCCCTCCAAGCTATATTACACATCAGTCTCTTTTTGGCAAGTTAGTTGGACAATCACTTATATTTTGTGATACGCAATATGCAAACGCTCCCTGACCTGGAAGGCAAGCGGCACTTTGTATTCATGACCTGGGAAATGGCCACGGGAAGACACTGGAGCCAGTTCCATTTTCTACTTGGCTGGGCAAGCCAGAAAATGAATGACATCTGGGGAGCTCCTGCCGTTTGCAAGTCACTGGTGTGTGAGATGGACAAATGAGCAATTGGAGATACTCTGAATGGGCTTCTCACGTCACCATTGTCAGTGGCTGCATGTTGACCGCGCTGCCATGGCCAAGGTCAGAGGGCAGTTTCAGTCCCTGTCTGCTCACTCAGCCACGCTGACCAGCACAGCAGAGAAGTTTCACTGTGTGACTGGTGATGTGTGAAGCAGACAGCTGGATAATTATTCACGTTACAGCACAAACGTGTATAGTTTCAGTCTGCCTGATAGAGAGTCTGGACCCAGGAAAAAGGGCAAGAGAGGATCACACAGAAATCCCAGACTGGTTTTAGTAGGAAGGGACCTTAAAGATCTTCTTGTTTCAACACCTTCCACTAGACCAGGTTACTCCAAGCCCTGTCCAACCTGGCCTTGAACAGTTCCAGGCATGGGGCATCCACCGCTTTTCTGGGCAACCTGTGCCAGAACATCACCATTCTCACAGTGAGGAATTTCTTCCTATATTCCATCTAACCCTGCCCTGTCAGTTTTAAGCCATTCTCCCCTTGTCCTATCACTCCATACCCTTGTCCAAAGTCCCTCTCCAGCTGTTTTGGAGTCCTTGAGGCACTGGAAGGTGCTATAAGGTCTCCTTGGAGCCTTTTCCAGGCTGAGTCTAGGAGCTGCACAGACAGACAAGTGGGGAAGCACAGCTTCTTTGCCAGCTGTTCCATCACAGCCACCAGTCTATGCATATCTGGCCCAGGCACTGATGGACTCTGCACCTCTTGCATGCTTTAGCTGGGCTCTCCAGCCATTCCTAAACCCACCAGCCTCTGGGATGAGCTCAGGCCCTCCCCTTTGGTTTTCTGCCTTTTGTGCTGCCCAAAGCAGCTGCAAGTGGCAGGAGCTGCAGCAGCAACCCAGGAAGAGGGATGAGACAACAGAAACCGACAGGGAAACCAAACCATCCCCCAGGACACTGCTCCAGGCTGGAAAAGAATCTGTCCCACATGGCTCTTTGGAAAACACGTGTGGCTAAGAACAGACGTTGCCAGGAAAGCCTTAACAAGAGTGACAGACATACGGTTTGCAGGCTGGATGGAGCCACACAACAGCTTCATCTGGCCCGCAGACTCCCTGTAAATCCTCAGGCACAACTACATCACGCAGAGGGACAGAGAGGGGCTGGTGACCGGTCAGTGTGGTACAACCCTGTGCTGGTGCCATGGCCCCGATTAGCTTGCCAAGCTATGATAAAATCCAACTGGATATAGCCATCCCTGGGAGGGGTTTAAGGGGGGATTAAGGGGCCCAGTGAGAGCTGGAGGCTCGGCATTAGCACTGCCTGGTGTGCCGGGTACGTGACAGAGAAGCTGATCATCACCGTGCCTGCACTAACGCCGTATCTGTGCCAAGGCACCACCTCGAGCTCAGAACTTGGGATGTGCTGGAGCCCACCCACACTCCCTCCCTGTCCTGCCCAGAAGCCTGGGCACAAGGTTGAAACCTGCTCCAGACCAGGCAGAAGCTGATGGAGCAGCTCTCACTGACCACCTCCCCAGCTTTGAGCTGCGAGGCAAACATAGGACAAGATCCAGGTTTGTAAAGAGACACTCACCTGATGAGAAAGGGTTGGCTGCTGTCTGGGAAAGCACTGAGAGGATCACGAAGGATTGTGGAGAAGGAGATGGACCGGATGGGACCCACTTTGTCATGGCTGTAGATGGTGAGGAGCCGTAGCTGCCCATCATAGAATTTAACCCTCCCTTTCACATCACCTGTGACTACACAGCTGCAAGGAAGGGGAAGTTATTAACCAACACACTGACTGACAACTCCCAGGTATTTCTTGGAGAGCATCCTTGGGCAGAAGCAAATCTCTTCTCCATTTCTCTGCACAAACACACGAGCAGAGCCCTGCACGGATGTTCAGGAGAAAACCAGGGCTGTGCAGAAACCAGCGGCTCTGCTGTGACCCTGCCGTGTCCCTAAGGCTTGTCGCGGCGTTTGGTGGCTGTTTGCTCCCTCTGCCGGTAGCGGCCAGGAGGCTGAGCCACTGTCTGAGCTACCCCAGCAGAGCTGGCATCTCATCATCACGACTTTTCAACCTTATTTCCACCCCCAGCCAAATCCATTGCTGGAAAATTACTCATAAAGCAGCAGCACTTTCCTGCATGAGTGACCATGCTGCCAAGTGACTTAAAACTCCAACATTAATTCTGCCACTCCTACGGCTGAGGCACCCGAGGACTACAGCTATGGAAAAGGACTGCCCCGTTACCTCTCCAACACTTTGAGCACGGTAAGACTCTCCTTCTGCATTGTCACCACTTTGGTGGCTGTTATTCCATGGGGTTTGGCTGGCAGTTCCTCGGGGAGAGTGCGGGGATTGTCCATGTCCCACACCACCAGCTTTCCAGCCGAGGTGCCCGTCAGAGCTTGGGTGTTGTTAAAATGGAAAACCGACTGGCTGAACTGTCCCACCAGGCACTTGAAGGTCTGTGGAGACAGCAGCCAGGCCGTGTTTTCATCCCAGAGCTGGCTCTGCCCTCCTCAAGCAGAGAGGTTTCTGCTTGGTCCTCATGACGTTCCCTCCTTGCCCCATGGCAGAACAAGAGACAAGAGCCCCAGGAGAAAATGCAGTGGGGCACCTTGGAGAGAGAGAGCCCTGCTTGAGCTCAGCTCAGGCAACCCAACAGGCCTGTCCCTGTCCAAGGGGGACAAGCTGGGGACACGGCCACTGTTTTTGCTTGAGGGGATGGGGAGGGACAGTGCTGCTGCCAGCAGGAAAGCCAAGAGGGTGACATGCTGTGGTCCCTCCCTGCCGTGCTCACCTGGTTACTCAGGAATGGTGCCCCGTACTGCAAACCTGCATCATCCTGGGGAAAGCAGAGAAAACATCCAGGACAAGGATTTTGGAACTGAGCTCTGCAGTGCCAGCGTGTCCCCTCCCCACCATCTGGGCACTGGCCCCACACTGTGGTGACCAAAGCAGGGCTCCCAGGCCAGAAAGGCTCTGAGATCTTCCAGAGAGCACAAAACATCCTCTCCTTCTGCCTGGTTCTCTTCCAAAAGCTGCTGAATGGCACAAGGCCCATGGGAAAGCAGGAGTGGGAGAGGTGAAGAGCATCGCTGCCACAGCTGGGCCTCACCAGTGTGGGAGTGGAGGGAGGGTGATGCTCTGCCCAGACCACTTTGGGATCTGGCAAGGGCAGGGAGCAGGGAAGGGTGATGGGGGCAAGGGCAGGGACAGATCTGCAAAGTGTGACCCAAATTGTGGACGGACACCTGGCCCCAGAGTTCCCCCATCACCTCCTTCTGGCACCAGAAACATGACTTCCCATGTCCCTACTTACCCACAGGTAAAATATCACCTGGGTTTTGCTGTTGCTGACAAACTCATGGGGATTCTGAGGGTTAAAAATGACATAATCCTGAAATTCAAAGGTGAGAATCGCATTAGCATGAAACTGGGCAATGCTTTCTGCTTATTCTTCCATGCAGAACAACTGTTTTTATCCAAAACCACCTCACCAGCTGCACTGAACTAAAAACAGAGGACACCCCGTGCCTGTCAGGCATCAGAGAAACAGGGATAATCCCTTGGGATGCTCTGCTGCATCAGGGTGCCTCAGGGATATGGGGTCTGATCCTGCCTCTCATCCCCAGCTGGCACCTACCAGCAGCCCCGTGCTGGATGGGGACATGGGGGTACAGGGGGGAGCAGGTGAGGATGGGGCTGCCCAGTCCAGCCCCTCTGCCCTCCTCAGCCATGGTCACTCACCTGATGTCCAAACTCAGGCTGCAGCTCTGTGCTGCACATGGGTTCCTCTGTGGGCAAAGTCCATCTCCAAACACAGACTTTCTGGAAGAGAAGGGAAGAAAAATCCAAGGAACACTTGGGGTTTTCTGGGAGGTTGGGGGAGCCAGGTGAGCCCCATTCCCCACCCAGTGCAGGGAATGGTGTGACCTAAAAGACTGGAGCAGGGTAAAACCCAGCACGGCCTGGCAGCAGAAAGCTTAATTTCAGGAAATAATGCTAGAAATTGCTTAGATGAAAGTGATGAAGTCAGAAGCTTTTATAACAAATTAAGATCCATTTTCTCAACTCTGCAGCATTCATTTTAATGAAATCCAGGTCTGTCTTCTAATGGCTCAGCAAAAACAAGCCATCACTCTGCAAACCTGCTCCCCTCTCTCCCGCTCTCTCCATCCAAATTCCCACCTCCCCTGTGCTGCACTGCAAAAAACTTCCAGGTCTCTATGCTGCAAAGCTATGAAAGAGGAGATATTCTTTTCACCTGCACAGGACCAGCACTAATGGTCACCAAATACTTGGCGTTCTGGGAAATGGCAATGGCACAGACCCCGTCCTCCGGATGACTCTCGAAGATGGTGCGCACGGGTACCCTGTGGAGCAGAGACCCCATGGGTGCTCCTGGCAGCACAGGGGGTTCAAGGCAGTCACTTGGCAAAGTCTGTGGCACAACCCACCCACCCTGGTCTGTGTGGAAGGAGGGATGGAGGGAGGGAGGCTGCAAACACTGGTGCTGCCACAGGCTGATGTTCAATGTCCCCTCCATCCCTCCCTCCTAAGTAAATGGCACTGGGAAACAACTCACCAGGGATCTTTTAAGATCCTACATCATGGAGATGTAATGTACTTAGTCTGGGGGAGCTCAGCCCCATCTCAGTGTCTCATGGGTATGGGTGATATGAGGATGATGAAGGCCTCGGTTTGGTTTCGGTTCCTTTGCTGCTTTTTAGTCCGTCCCTGTGTTCTCTCATTTTACTCTCAGCTGAGGCTGGAATTGGTCCTGAGTGATTTCCTGGACAAAGAGGAGGTTCCTGGGAGCTTACCCGGAGTAGGAGTCCCACACGATGATCAGAGCGTCTGGCCCTCGGTCAGCAGTTGCAACCCAGCGTTTGTCTTCGCTCACACACAGGCAAGAGATGACATTCGTGTGGCCCTGGGGGAGGGAAGCAGCAAAGTGCCTTGAAGGCTGCAAACCTGGGGCTGTTTTGTCCATACCTTTTGTTTGGGCTGCTCCTGGGTTTGGTTATAGGTGCCCCCTGAGCACAGGGCACCAGAAAAAGAGATGGAGGGAGAGGATTCAGGAGAAGGGGAGGAGGAGGAGGGAGGTGCTCAGCTGTGTACCAGACCTGCAGGTGGTACTGCTTGTTTCCCAAGATATCGTGGATGACCATGATGTGGGAGGAGACGTACAGGAGCACCCGGTCCTCCCCGTCCATCAGGCTGTGCACGGCCAGGCTGCTGTTGTAGCCAAACACCCAGGACAGGTTCTGCAGGGAAAAGGCAGCTCCTGGCTCTCAGCAGCCAGGACAAAAAAGGCACACAAGGTCTGTGGAGTGATGGAAGAGAGCGGGGCAGGAGGGTGCGGTGTGGACCATCCTGGTGGTGGCACTGTGCCCGTTGGTACTCACAAGGGGGTGAAGGCTGTTGTCCCTGCTCTTCCGGAACAGCATCCCCGGCATGGCCGCCCACACCAAGCTGGCAGAGCCTTTATGCTGTGTGTGCTGCTCCCTGTAGCCTGAGAGAGGGCTGGAAATGGCTCCCTTGGACTCAGACAGTGCTGGGGGTGGTTCAGGGGGTCCAGCACTCTCCAGGCATGATGTCCCAGCAGTGCCTTCCCCCAGGGTGCCCTGGCTCCCAGCCCAGCTGGGCAGGGTGTCTTGAGATCCTCATACCTAAAGGAGATGGCGGGGGACACATTGGTAGTTCTTCAGTATCCTCTGGTGCTCCTTCCTTCTCCCTGGCAGCAGCAAGGGGATCCTCAAAAAGGGAGAGAGGTTTTGGTGAATGCTGGCTCTTGGACTAGCCTGGATGGGGATTGCCCTGTGGTTTCTGGGAACGAACCCCAGCACGTCTCAGATCCTGGGGGCTCTGTTTGCACTAGGATCTGCCCCAGACCCTGTCTCAAGCAGGACTTTCCACGGCACAGCCCTCACCTCCATCTCCTGAGCCATCTGTCTGTCCTGGGACATCTCCTTGGGCTCGCTGCTTAGTGCTGCTCTTCCCTCAGTGGGTTACTCCGGTGTGACTTCACATGGACCATCCATCCACACCTCTGCCCTCCTGCCAGGGAGCTGGGGTGTGGACATGCTCTGAAACACTTCCCCACACACACTCTCCCGGATTTGGCTGTACAACGACCTGGAATTGGGCACAGCAGGAGAAAAGGGCACCTGTGAAGCTGGGAAATGGGTCCCAGAGCCACTTCTCAGCTCCAGTAACGCTCCCTCACTGAGCACAAGCAAGCCCAGCACAGCTCCGGTTATTCCAGCTGAGCGTAAGCTCCCTCCCTTGTCTGGCCGCACACCGCGCCGGGCATGGAAATTTCCCTTTGGATGAGGTTTTGTCACAGTCCCTGTAAGCACAGAGTTGCTCCTGGGCGGCAGCTGGTTCATCTCCGGCTTCACGGGTCTGCATTTGAGCCAAAATCGAAACCTCGTGCACAGAAAACTTTCACGGGAAGGGAAGGAGGCCCTGGGAAAAACCCTCCCCGGTCCCCGGCAGGCGGGACGGGAGCTCGGGAACGGCCGCTTGGGAACCGCCGCGGTCGCCGGGTCTCACGGCGCTCACATGGAGCCGTTCCCAAGACCCCTCCAGGCTTCGATGTCTCCTGCTGTCCCGAGGGACCCTCCCGGAGACCCCCCCGCTCACCGACACAGCGATCCCCGCGTCTCTTTGCCTCTGCGGCCGCCGTTCCCAGGCAACGGCCGCACCGGCTGCGCCACCGGCTGCACCGGGAAAGGGGGGGGAAAAGCTCCTCATCCCCACCGGCTGCACCGGGAAAGGGGGGGGGAAAAGCTCCTCATCCCCACCGGCTGCACCGGAAAACGCCGGGAGAGGTGGGGGAACCTTCCTCGTCCCCACCGGCTGCCAGGAAGAGGCAGCGCTGACCCCCCGCCAGAAGCAGGGACCCGGAGAAGGGAACATTCAGCCTTTCACCCTGCCCAAGCCTAAATCCCGCTCATGGCTGCGACAAAGCCTCTCTTGGCATGGCTGGAGCCATTTGGGACCGAACCCTCGCCCTGCCCGGAGAATGGGATGAGGGATTTTTACACGATGCTCCCCACAAGAAGTTGTAGGCTGCTCTGCTCCAGTGGCTTCCCTGAGCAGGACAAGCGGAGTCAAAGCAAGAAAAATCATTCCCCCACCCCCTGCCAGTCCCCCGTGGTCCCCAGCTCTCTGCCAGGATGGCCCTTGTACAGCAAACCCACTCCCAGGGATCACTCCAAGCTCTCACTTCACCCCTGCAGATAATCAGCTCCAAACACTCCCAGCTGTTGACCTCAGCCTTGCTGTTAAGCTCAAATAATAACAATTTCTAAATTTAATTTGTTTTTCCTTCTGCCCAGAAAGAGCCTCACACCCTGCTGGGAGCGGAAAGGAGATTTGTTATCAGCTCCCATTATCTCCCTAACCCGGAGAGGCTGCCCCAAATAATGACTACGAGAACAGAGAGAGGCAATACTCAGTTTTATTGTTTTGAGAGACTATTTTGAAGTTCAACTAGAAATAAGCTTCAAACAAACCAGTTATTCCCGGAATCCCCTCAAATAGTTTATGCCCCTGTGGTGGTTTAGGAATGGTATTCCCTAATTTACTGTTCCCACTGAAAACACCCCAGCCCATGTGCCACTCACCACTCCCCCCACTGCTCCTGCAGCAGGATGGAGAGAAGAATGAGAGGAACAAAAAGGTAAACCCTGTCCTGGCTGGAACCAGGAAAACACCCCAAAATCAACTCCTGCAAATAAACAAAGTTTTAAAAAATTAGAAGAAAAAACAAGAGAGAAACCAGATTAGGAGTGCTTTTATCATGACTACATAAACTACTAGAAGTTCCAAAAGTAGAATTATAACCCCTATTCCTTATCTCATTGTCTTAAAATAACTGGGCCTTCCAAAAATCCTTTCAGTATGTTCAGTGACTTTAAAAGTTGTGGCAACGTGAGGAAGATGAAGTATCAAACTTGCATATCTCTTGCCTGTAATCTACTGTGACAGGCATCAAAAAGTGCTCTAGGACTTTTTAGCATATATTACATGATGTTCAGTGAGGAGTTTTAAAGGGGAGGAAAAAGGAATGTTCTGTTATCAGCAAGTAAGAGCATTTCAAGCTCTTTGGAGGCTGTATCAAGTGAGGTTTGGGTCTCTCTAGAGCCTTATTTTAAAGTGATACAAAGTGGAAGAGATGAGAAGCCACATCTTGCAGCTCTGCAGGTTCCTCCTGATAACCAGTGCAATTCTGAACTGGAGGCATGCCCTGCTCTGCCAGAACCCTTCAGGCACCAGAGGTCACAGCAACAACACGTCGGGAAGTTTTCAAACCAGATCAGAGTCCAGAAAGCAGGCACAAGCTTCAGCTTTATTGTTCTCCAAGCCATGGTCATCTTTGTAAGGGAATGATATTGCAGCTGAAAAAGAGGAGGGTAGAAGGAAATATTACATTTCCTTTCTCAAACAGGCACAGAAGATCTGACATGGGATGGATCAGACCCACCACAACCCTCTTCCACTGGTTTCCTCTACCAGACAAACCAGCCCCTGAGACCTTTCTCCCTGTGCTCATGGAACTCAATTTTTTGAGTTTGATGGAACTCAATTCCCTGTATCCCTGTGCAGAACCAGCAGCCTCCAGCTCCCTGGTGCCCACCAGTGAGGCCTGTCACAGTGGGCAGTGACACAGCCTAGAGCTGGCCCTGCTCAGGAAACGTGCCCTGAGCTGGAAAAAGCCTCTTCCCTTCCAGCAAGTGAAACAGCAGCTCACCCCAGGAGACCCTTCCCAGCCCAGCGCTTCGGAGTCAGCCCCACGTGCACCCTTCTACCACCACGGATCACAGTCACGCTCAGGGGTCTCTGAAAGAGAGGAAAAATAAAATAAATTCACTTTTCCATCACCAAGTCAACTCTCTTCCTTCTTTTGCTGAAGCACCAGAAGAACATTAAGCCCAAGGAGCAGTGCCCATTCCCACTCTGGTGACTATAACTGAAAGAAGAGAGTGTTTTGTGTGAAGTCATCTCCAGGAGATCCTCCACTTCCACCATCAAGCACTTAAAGGCTGTGGCAGCTTCTCTGACCAGTCCATGAGGATGGCAGAGCAATGCTGCTGCAGGGAGTCCCTGGGGAGGACAAACAGTGATGCTCACAGCAAAGAGCACACACCGCTCAGCTCTTCCATTCACGAGCAAATAGTTCAGTGCTGTGAGAGAACAAGGCTACAACAGCACAGACTGAATCTGACACTGTTTCTGACACGGAAATGATGATTCCAGAGATCCAAGTTCCATAGAAAAAGCTGTGGCTAACAGAGACAGGCAAGAGAATGCAGTCACAGCAGAAATAAGCTCACCCCCTCGCTGTGCTGCACCACCGTGGCGATGTTCTGCAGGTTCTGGAAGTTGTTTGCATTGACAGATCCAAACTCCACAATCTCATCATCAACTTGAAGTCCCTGGACAGAGACAGAAGAGAGATGAGCATCTGCATTCTCCAAAGACAGGTAATATCACAGGAGCATCACCCTTCACCCAGCCACAGGGAAAGAGATGTGCTACAACACTTCTCACACTCAGGCAAATGAACATCACTAGAGCCTCTCAAAGGCCATAGGGAGAGGTAAATGTTCATTCCTCTGTTCTGTTTCATGGGAAGAGAAATCCTGAGGCTGGAATGGTCAGTGAGGTGTGGGAGGAGCTGTGTGGTGCCAGGATACAGCTCAGAGAACATCCATCTCATCCCTGTACAGTGACCAGCCCTTTCACAGGACATCCCAGTGTGACAAAAGAGAGGGGGTGACACCCTAATCAAGCCCCCAACTTATTCCCACTTATTAACAAGAGACAGAGGAAGCCATGAGCTGTCTGGCTCCACACAAAGCCTTCCCCATGACGTACTGAGATGCTGGCAGGAGAGCCCGAGGTCACGGCGTTCACTTTGGCAAAGGCCTGGGGCAGGCTCTGGTTCTGGCTCATGGCCTCGGCCAAGGCCTCCGCCTCATCCTTGGCATGTTTCTCCTTCTCCCGGGCGTGCAGCTTGTGCAGAGCTTCCTCCACCTGCTTCATCAGGGCCTTGTGATCGTTCTGCAAACCTGTGGGTGACACCATGAGCACACGGGGAGCTGGAGAGGGCCCCCCCAAAGGACTCTCAGCACCTGCTCCCCTCTGCAGCCATGCAGAGCAGTGCCCTGGCTGTCTCTGATCTCAGCAAGAACCTCTGCCGTCTATCTGCTGGGGCCTCATGCCAGCCCGGCAGATGTTTATCAGTAAAAGTCAGGCACAGAGAAAACCACCCCACAAATTTTGGTAAACATGCAAAGGCAGCAGGGCTGGGAAGCCCATGATTCCCTAGAACTCAGTGAGCAGCTCAAGTCTTCTTTTCATCAAGTCATCTGCTGTTATGTATGAAGAGAAAAACCGATCCTGAAAGTCAGGGCACTGGGAAAGCCTGGGATGAAATAAATGCCAAGCTGTTTCCTACCCAAATTTTATTCTACAAACAGCACAGAAAAGCTCTGTTGTGTTTCACAGATCCCAAATGGCTCCACAGCAGAGGCAGAATTTCAGTGCCGCTGCAGCAACACGTGGACAAAGGCATTTTACTGACTCAGCCCAGGCAGCAGCTCCGAGCACTGAGCAGAACCACTGGGCTCCGGTTCTGAGGAATTACAACGAGCGAGATGGGGGTTTGAGAGAACCAAGCAATGTCACCGCTGTTACGCGGTGTCTGTCCCCGGGCAGAGGCCGGGTTTCCCCCGCACATCCCGGTTTCGCTGGCTCATCCCGCAGGATGGGGGCACGGCCCGGCCCCAGGAAGGGCCCCCCCGCCCGGTTCCCGTTCCCCGCTCACAGATGATGTTGTGCCGGGCGGTGCGCACTTGGTACAGGTCGATGTCTGCGCGGGGGAAGCCCTCGGCGTCCACCAGCGGCTCGTGCATCCCGACGCCCTTTTGCTGTGAGGGAAGAGGCGGCGGTTGGGAGGGGGCCGGGCCCGCGGGCCCCACGGAGCCCCCCGGCCCGGCCCGGCCCTGCCGTGCCCGGGAACTGACCCCCTCCAGCAGCTCGTAGCAAGCCTTGATCTGCGCTTCGATCTCGTCCTTGCGCCGCACCAGCTGCTGGACATCGCTGACGGTGACGGGGCGGCCCCCGCCGGGCTCCGCCATGGCCGCGGCCGGACGGGAGCCGGGAGGGGCGCGGGGAGGGGCCGGGACCGGGCACGCCCAGGGACGGTGCCAGGGGGCGGTGCCAGCGGGGACGGTGTCGCGGGTGACACCGGGGTGACAGCGGTGGCAATAACGGGGTGGCACAGCTGCGTCAGTGCCTCTGCGGCACGCTGCTGTGGCGCTGGCATGGGGTGACCCAGCGGTGTCACCGTCACTGGGTCACACTGCTGTGGTGGTGCCATGGGGTGGCTGTGATGGTGACACGTGGTGGCACAGCAGTGTCACCATCAGTGAGTTACACAGCTTTGATAGTGACAGTAGTGGCACAGCGGTGGCACCATCACTGGGTGATACAGCTGTGGTGGTACGATGTTATGACCCTGTCCCTGCTGCTGAACCCTCTCCAGTCTGTGCCCCAGCCGGATGGTGCAGGGCATCCATGTCCCATGGAGTGTGGCAGCAGGGGACAGCCCCACCACTAGGCTCCGGCCCCTGTCCTCCGTGCCACTGGCACCTACCCAAGCCCCCCGTGCTCATCGTCCCTGGCCCTGCTGGCTCCGACTTCCCACCACTCTCAGTCAGGTGGAGTTTGTGCACTGGTGTCTCCCTTGGCAGGGCCACCTTCTGTCCCCTCCTCCTGCTACTCCCACATTTTGGAGTCCCTGCAGCACTGGGCTCACCGGGGCTGAAAAGGGCACCTCGTGGCCCCGTGTCCAGACACCAGCACACACCCAGCTGGACTCTGCGGGCTATCCTGGCTCAGCGCTGCCCAGGATGACATGTCCCCAGGGAGGGGTGAATGTCCCCAGGGGCAGCGGGCGGGCGGGGGATGTGCTACCCCAATTGCGTCACCCCTCTGTGAGCCCGGCACACACGGGGCAGGGGTTTGGCTGTGGGGTCAGCAGGGTCCCAACCCACGGCAGAGCCTCACGTGCTGCACACTCACCCCCTGCACACTCACCCGCACCACCTTCCACATTTCACCCCGCAGTGCCGCTGCCGGGGCTGCAAAGGACCCCGTGACACGGCCCCAGTGACAGCCATCCACCACCCCCAGTTTGGGCAGCTCCCAGCCCAAACCAAACACATGCCTGGGTTGGTGGGGGGAGAAGGTGGGGCCGAGGAGGAGCCTCCCGGAGCCGCCGTTATATTAAAAGCCCTCCCGGTTCTCGCGCTCTCTTTGCTGCTGTCACATCGCCAGGTCACAAAAATGGTGAGGGGCAGCAGATGGGAAATAATTCAAACGTCTGGGGCTCCATGGCACGGGGCGCTTTGGGAGATTTAAGCTGTGCTTGAATTTGGATTTTCCAGTGACTGTTCTGGAAGTGGCACAGCAAAGCTGTTCCTCACAACCTCACCTTTGGAGTCAGCTCTCTGGGGGCTGCCGTAGCTGCCTGACCCTCTAATGTCTCTCTTTTCTCTTTCTCTTTCAGACGTCTTACACAGACAAGGGAGAAAAGGTAAGAGCTGAGTCGTGTCCCTGTCCTGCCCCTCTGCCTGCTGTGAAACATTGGTCCTGTTAGTGCAGATAATCTCCATTCCCTGATTACCTGTTGAAATCAGAAGTAAAACTGCTCTGGCTGGGTCACACAAGATCCTCGTTGTAAATTAGTATTAGTAATTGGAATTTCTGGTTTGGGAGGAGAGTGACAAACAGGAGATGATGAGTATTTCCCCGTGAAACCAAGCCTTAACCAGAATCCTCATTCCATGCAACATTTATTTCCAAATGCTGCATCTTTTTGCCACCTTTTTCAACTTTAAAAAGTGGAAAAGTGCTGGGTGCCCTGTGCCAGGCTGAGCAGTGGTGGGGAACGGAGCAAAGGGGGATCTGTCCTGGCCCTGGTGGTTGTGTAAGAGCTTTTGTGGGAGAATTAATCTTTAACACAGCGAGGTTTGCGGGTGGGCAGCCTGCTGGGACAGCCACTTATGGGGGGCACTGGGAGAACTGGGACTGTGGCTGTGGCCCCAGGCAAGCCGGGGCTTTGTACCTTCCAACCTGCAGTGCAAGATCCTGTGGATTTGACTGTAAAGGACTTTGGAAAATCGCCTTTTGGGGGCTGTTCCACACAGTTAATTCAGATGCATTTGCAGGAAATGCATTTTCAGGGTCACGGCTGCTGCTTCCCCTTGCTCTGGAGCTGAGCAGTGCTGCAGGAAAGGCAGCAGCAGTTTTCAGCCCTGTTTTCCCTTCCTTTTAGCCCCAACGAGGCCGCTTCATCCATTTCCACTCCATCACCTTCTGGGTCGGCAATGCCAAGCAGGTGAGAGGCTGCAGCCGCCGGGCACGTGTGCCAGGGGACGGCTGTGCCAGGGGACAGCCGTGCCAGGGGACACCTGTGCCAGGGGACACCTCCCACGGGCGGGCTCCGGGCGCTCCGGGCATTGGCTGCCGGGGGGGTGGTGGTTCATCCCAGCAGCCCCTCGGGCGGGGATGTGCCGATGTCCCAAAGCCCGGCCCTGGCCGATGGCCTTGGTGGCCCTTGCGCAAGGCGAGGGGCGACTGCCGGGGGCGTGCGCCAGGACCTGGGACACGTGAACCAGCGCACGTGGCCGGGCTCAGCCGTGGCCACCAGCCCGCAGAGCTGCACGGCCTCCTGGCAGCTGCTCTCCATCCTTGGGCGAGTTAAACACTCCTCTGCTTCACACCCGAGCTGCTTTTCACCCAACCTTGCAGAACAGGGGCCAGGCAGAAATGTTTCCTGCTCGATGGCAGCCCTTGCAGAAAGTTCTGGAGGCTGCACTTCCCACTGAATGTGGGCTTTTTCCTCAATCTGGGCCCTTTCTTGCCTCTGCTTTCTCCCCCTGGGCTGCTGGAGGAGGTAGAGAAGCTGCTGCCTGTGCCCACGCACACCTACAGACATACACGGGGCAAGTGTGACTTGTACCTGCCGTGGTGGCTGTTCTCCACAGGCTGTGGGCCACCAGCACCACAGCTTCAACCAGAGGGACTATTTCCTGCCCACAGGCTGCATCCTACTACTGCAACAAGCTGGGGTTCGAGGAGCTGGCATACCGGGGGCTGGAGACCGGCAGCAGGGAGGTGGTGTCACACGTCGTCAAGCAGGACAAGGTGAGGGAGCCCCTGGCAGAAGTGCCACTGCCAGGACAGGGAAAGATGAAGTGGTGTCAGACGTGAGGGTGCTGCCAAACCAACCATGAAAACCTTCACCTGTGGTTCCATCCTCACCGCTCCTCCTCTTCCTTGGCAGATCGTGTTTGTTTTCTCATCCGCTCTGAACCCAGGCAATGAGGGTAGGTGTCCTCGGGGGGGATGGAGTGGGGAATGGCCGTGGCAGAGCAAAGCACTTCTGCTCATGCCTGTGGCTGGTCCTGCTCTGGGCAGAGATGGGGGAGCACCTGGTGAAGCACGGTGACGGGGTGAAGGACGTTGCCTTCGAAGTGGAGGACTGCGACTTCATCGTGCAGGTGGGCAGCCCCTCCATCCCTCCCACACAGCCCCCCAAAACAGTGAGGGGAGGCAGGGAGGACCTGGGGATGTCTCCCCCCAGCCCAGGGGAGCTGTGGCAGGATGGGATCTCTCTTCTTCTGCCCAGAAAGCCAGGGAGCGCGGAGCTGTGGTGGTGAAGGAGCCGTGGGTGGAGCAGGACAAATTTGGGAAGGTGAAGTTCGCAGTGATCCAGACGGTGAGTGGCAGGGCAGGGCAGGGCCATGGAGCAGGAAGGCCCCCACATAAACAAAGTCACCACACAACCACTTTTCCCCCTCGCAGTACGGTGACACCACCCACACCTTGATAGAAAAGCTCAACTACAAGGGCCTGTTCCTCCCTGGGTACCACCCGCCCCTCTTCAAGGATCCCCTGCTGCCCAAGTTGTGAGTACTTTCCAGAGGGTCCTGCCTGGCTCTTTGCCATCGTGTCCTGGTGGGATATCCCACCAAGGAGCTGGACAGGTCCCCACTGCCTTGCCCTGGGGCCCCCTGAGCTGTGGGGTGCCCCTGAGCATGGCTGAGACTCTCCTTGGCTTCCCCCCACAGACCAAGCACCAAGCTCAGCTTTGTTGATCATGTTGTGGGGAACCAGCCCGACCTCCAGATGGTCCCAGTGGCAGACTGGTAAGAGTGGGGAGAGCTGGTGGGAGGTGGGATGGAGCAGCAGCACAGCTCTGCTGGTCTCATCACTTCTGACAAGGGTGGCTAGGGCTAATGAAGCCAGAGCAGAGCTCCGTCAGTGCAGGAAGGAAACAAGAGGTTAATTGTGCCCTTTGTGGCCTGGGCAGGTACCAGAAGAACCTCCTCTTCCACCGCTTCTGGTCAGTGGATGACAAGCAGCTGCACACCGAGTTCAGTGCCCTGCGCTCCATCGTGGTCACCAACTACGAGGAGACCATAAAGATGCCCATCAATGAGCCAGCACCTGGCAAGAAGAAATCCCAGATTCAGGTGAGTGGATACTGGTGGTTGAGACATCTGGCTGCCTCCACTTCCAGGGTGGCCTTGGTGAAGGAAAAGGGACCAAGGGTCAGTGATTTGGAGCTGGAGCAGACCTGCTGTGCTAAAGTGGCTGCTAGAAAGCAATCCTGGCTCTGGCTTGGGTCTGACAAACCCTGGCAGAGCGGGTTTACCCCTGATCTCATCAACAGTGTCTTTGTCTTTCCGTGGTGCCCCTGGGCTGATCTTGCCTGCATATTTTTAAGCCCATACCCATCCCTGCGCACTTGTAGCTGCACTGTCACTACCATGGTGACATCTTTTCCCTGTAGGAATATATCGATTACTATGGAGGGGCCGGAGTCCAGCACATCGCACTGAACACCTCCGACATCATCTCAGCCGTGAGTGCAGCCCTGGGACCCCCTGCCCTGGGACCCCCTGCCCTGAGATCCCCCTGCCCTGGGAGCCCCCTGCCCCAGCCCATCCTGCCCTGGCTCTGGGCACGGTGCTCGCCACAGGACTGTGGTGGACCATGACCCCGTCAGGGTACAAGGACACAGAGCGAATGGGCTTTGTGCCGTGGTTGTTTTACAACCAGGATTAACTGCCCAGGGAGTCACTGCAAAGGGACCTGCCTGCACCTGCGAGCTGCCTGTCCCTCCAGCTTAAAGCAATTGGGGTCTGCAGGGCCCTTGGTGGCACCTTTGTCCCTTGCAGGGTGTCTGGTGGGACTCAGGCGGCCCAGGCTGCAGGGCTGAGCCCCACAGCCCATCACCCACCTTCAACTGGGGCAGGGGCAGGTCTGGGTTGAGCCCAGCTGCTGCTGAGCACCCAGGTTTGGGCTCCTCTCCGGACCAAAGGGCCTCCAGAGGTATCAGTAGGTTGGAGCAGGACGAATCATCCTTGCACAGCTCTCTGCAGTGCCTCGGGAGGGCATCTTGGGCCTGCCCATTCCTGGTGCCAAAGTGAAATGATGAGCCAGGTTCCCATGCCTGAGGTTGGCCAATGCCACGGGAAAGCATCTGTGCCCCAACAGTGCCCATCCCAGGAAATGCTCCTGGCACAAACTGCTCCCAAACTGAGCCATGCTGGGTCTCCCCTGCCTTGCAGATCACCAACCTGAAGCAGCGGGGCATGCAGTTCATGGATGTGCCCTCCAGCTACTACCAGGTGCTGCGGGAGAGGCTCAAAACTGCCAAAATCAAAGTGAAGGAGAACATTGACAAGCTGGCGGTGAGTCAGAGAGGGGAAAGGCCTGTCCAGGGCTAGACCAGCTCCCCAAAGTGCTTTGCAGGGATGTGAGTGACACAGAGAGCCCCACTTGCTCTGCTGTGGGTCTTCGAAATGTCACCTCATTTCTTTTCTCCAGGAACTGAAAATCCTGGTGGATTTTGATGAAAAAGGCTACTTGCTCCAGATCTTCACCAAACCAGTTCAAGACAGACCCACGGTCTTTCTGGAGGTGATCCAGAGGCACAACCACCAGGTTGGTTTGAGGATCTCCCACTGATCCTGGCCGTGAGCCCTTGGGGCCACCAAGCCCCTGGTCCGTAACGTTGCCGTCTCCGCAGGGCTTCGGCGCCGGGAACTTCAAGTCTCTGTTTGAAGCCATAGAAATGGATCAGGATGCCAGAGGAAACCTGACTATCCTGGAGCCCAACGGGGAGACCAAGCGCATGTAGAGGATGGCAGGAACTGCCTCCCTCACCCCTAAGGAGCTGATTCCCAAATGAACTGGGAAACACCCGATGTTTTGGTAAATAGCCCAGAGTTGAGTGCCACAAACCCAGGGAAGCCACTGCCAAGTTGGACAATGTAAAATGACCCAACACCTCTCCCAACCCAACCCTGGTGCTGCCCTTCGTCGAATTCCCGGGAGATGGGGTGTGGGAAATAGCAAACACACTCTCAAAAAGCAGCCTAATCTGATCCAAACCGGGGAATTCTTAACAAAGGGCAGATTTAAGGCATGGGCCAAAGACATGCAGTTACACAGGAAGACAGAAGAAACAACTGGGAGTGCTCAAATTTAGTCTATCCAAAGTTCTAATTTTAGCTACACGGGAAACTGCGAAAGCACGGAGGCGTTTGCCTCTCTGCGCATCTCTTTTTGTAAGATTTTGGTTTAATTACTTTTAGACTCAATCTTGAATTTGAATTTGCTGAGAATAAACAGTTTTAGGGTAGCTCCAAAACTCTGGAATGAGAATTAATCGTATTTATGTATTTCAGCCTTCCCAAGGCAACACAGTCTTGCTCTAATACCTGTAAATTCCTGCATTAATGATGGGTTGGGGTTTCTTCCATGATTCAAGCAGTAATTGCTGGCATTGACAGCAATTCCTTGGCTCAGATCCTGGCTGCATGTGCAAAGTCTCCTCTGGGTGTTGCTCTGGTGTTGTCACTGTCCTTTGCACGGGGAATTCCTCCCCAACACAATAAATCCCTTTTCTGACACGGCCTGAGTGCCTGAGGAGTCCCTGTGTTCCCTGGGGCTGCAGATCCAGCATTCCCCCATGCACAACCCTCAGCCCACAGCTGCTGAAGGAGACCCTGGGGTCTCCCCAGTGTTGCACAGCCACCCTCCAAAGCCCCCATGTTCCCAGTTTCCCAGCATGGGAGCTCTCAGACCGTGAGCAGCCCAAGTCCCTGCCTGGGACACGAATCCTTCCCCCAGCCCCATCCCAGCCCCTCCAGGCTGAGCCCCCGAGATGTGGCTGTCCTACAGCCCTGTCCTGTGCTCACCTGTGCAATCCAGGAGCTGAGCTAGGAAATCACCTACAGCCTCTGCCCTGTCTCTTCCACCTCCTCCTCCATCAGCCATTCCACTGGTCCCTGCTCCAGGTATTTCTTTTTAAATAAAAGCTCAGAGAGGCCAGCGTGAGCCCCCCACTGGGGAGGGGTACATGGGCCAAACCTCAGCAGCTCCCCCAGCTCCCCCCTTCACTGGATCCCAGGGAGCAGAACTAATCCAGATATCACAGAATATCCTGAGCTGAAAGGGACCCACAAGGATCATCCAAGTCCAACTCCTGGCAATTTGAATAAACTGATTTTAAAAGAAGGAAACCAAAGAGCCTCTGGCCCCAGCAGCCTCACAGCATCACTGACACCTTGCCTGGTGGTTAAGGGCTTTTGCCTTCACAAAGTTAAAAATATATAAATAAATAAAGGATATGAACTCAGAGCAATCCAGGGCAGAGGCTGGAGGAGCAGGGACCCCTCACCTGCCGAGGCTGGACACATTTGGGACTCCTGGTTCACTGTCAGGAGGGCTCTGCTTCAGCTCTTCAGCGTTGTCAAGATTTTTAATACTGACACATTTCTTAAAGTTTATAGACTTGAATCACTCACATATTCCTTTCATGCAATATAATGTTGCTTAAACTCATTTCCTGCTCACCAGAATTAATATTTTCAGTAAACTTTGCTGAAAACCAGTTTTTCACACTGTTCTTGTTCTGGATCTGCCTCCTTGAGCTCCCACAGTTCCCAACACAGGTCTAAGAGCAAAAAGCTGCCCTGGTAATATATTAAGCACAACATAATTTTTCTGTAAGAAAAGTCAGTATATTTATGGTTTGCTTTATAAAAGTTACTATAATACAATGGTACATAGTATTCAATTCACAAAAATATGAACAAATATATACAGCATGACACATCCACAACAAAAACACTTTCTTCAAAACAAGATACATACTGGTGACAGATTCTATATGCACAAAACATCCCTAAATTTATAAATTTGCTTAACGAAAGAAAAAGCAGAAATCCTAAATCTTCAAAGCAGAGTTGTTGTTTTTCTTTTTAAAGGAACTTAAAAAAAAAAAAAAAGAAAAATTCTTTTTTAATTTATTGCAAACAATTTGACCTGCCTACTTTTAAAGGAGGCCCTTGATTTCCACACTGGGAATTAAAACAACCAGAAAACTGCAAGAATTGGGAGCTGGGTGTTCTTCCACTTTGCTTCAAAACTGCCCCATCGTTTTAGAGTGTCCTTCTTGATGTGTTTCTTTTCACTTGGACAAATCCTACAGTGGCAATTAAGGAGGAAACTCATAAAAAACAAAACAAATATTAAACTGAAAAAATCCAGTTGCAAATTCGCTTAAATACATTTTAGGGTGTCTATTAGACTGTACACATTTCCTCGCTTGAAATAAATAGATTTTGCACATTAGGGTTCAGACTGAGGGAGGGGGGGAAAGAAGAAGCCTTGACTTGGCAATTTTTTGTCTTCAGTTTCTTAATGCTTCTAATTCCATCTATTTATTTGACAAAAAACCCCCGTATTTATACAGAATTTACATTATACAAAGCTTGACACAAGCTGTAAATGCCACCAGCTCCTTTGCTATACTCAGTCCTTCTTCCTCCCCATCTCGACATGATTTAGAGCTGGAATCTGTTTAAAAAGAACTCCAAATTACAATAGTCACTTTTAATAAACTATTTACATGCTCTTGAAGTACAAAGAAATCAGCAAAAAATTTCAACATGTTTCTACAAGAAACAGTGTTTGAAGAGAAGATTCTTGAGTTCGCCTATGTACAGAAGATGCATTTTTTTTATACTTCAAAATCCTTTTTTTCCTTAAATTTTTCTTTTGTACAGAAATGCACTGAAATGATCCCTGAAAAAGGTCACAAAAACCGAACTGAAACTACTGTGTAATTTGATGGAGTTTAAAAATGATGGTTGTTTTTTTTTTCCTTGTAGAAATAAGCTGCTCTACACAATATAAATAACTGCAAGATGAGCCCCATCCCCTCCTGGAGCCCGAGAGTCACAGACCAGCCTGGGACTGCAGAGAGGTGAGAACCACACGGATCCTGTGGATGCCAGCACGGAGGCACCTGCACCCTGAACTCACACCAGCTGCAAACTGAAGGCTTAAATTCTATTTCCATAATTTTGCTCTGTTCTCTTGGGTCATTCCTCCCAGCGAAATGTAATTTTGCAGGGAGCACAGTCAATGTCTCTCTCTTTTTTTGCCTTAGGCTCTAATTGTATTGATAAATTTGGGGATGGGCTTTTCACTGGACAAAAGCACTGCAAGCCCTGCAAGCAGCACAGGCTGGTGAGGTTCCTCTTTAGCCCTGTCACTGTTTCTATGGGGTGCTGAGGAGCCCGTGCTGAATGTGAACCACACAGCTCCTGCCCTCCTCTCATCCCATCCCTTGCCAAGTACAAGGCAAAGGATTAGAGGCATCTCCAAACCACATCTGTGGTTGCAGAGCTCCTCTGGCCCAATGACACCCCGCTGGCTGGCAGGGACAGAGCACCCATGGAAATCACTGCACCAGACTTGGGAGTCCTCACCATAAAATGATTTGGGTTTCAAGCAGCTTCCCAGTCCAAGACAAAATATCTCCCAGGTAGGACTCTGCAAACCAAGATTTATGGGGGAAAAAAGAGAAGCCTCAGGTTTGGTTTTGAGACCAGACTAACATGATTCTTCAGAAGTGCTGTGGCTTCAACAGCTCTGTTTCTTCCTGGGGAATTACTGGGAGCTCAGCTCTTCTAAAAACTCACATTATTTGTCTGGGATCCTAAAAGGGGATGGATTACAGGCAGTTTCAGAAGTACCCAAGTGATTTAGGTGCTCAGGTCTTTGGCACCCAAATCCCTTTGGTGCTCCTAAAAACACACGGTGAAGGACCCGAAGGACCTTCCTCCCCACCTTCCTCACCAAGGATTAAGGCAAACTGCAGGGGCTAATCCCATCCAGAGCACACAGATATGCTGGGAAATGCAAGACTGCCAGCAAGGCTGGGCCATTTGGGGTGTCCTCACCCCCACAAATCCACCATTAATGCACTGGTTTGATGGAGCAGAGAGGGAGAAGGCCAAGGACAGGGGCTTCAGTTCTGACACACAGGAAACTTCCGTGCATTTCCAAAGCTTTGAAAGCCAAAGGCCAAGCTGTAGAGATGCCAACTGGAGCATCAACACATTGAATCTCATTGAAAAAAATAACAACTAAACTGAGCAGCTGGTTTAACTCCCAAATGCCATCACTGCAGTTCCAACCAACCTTCAGTGACAGAAACTTGTGCTTCTCACAATTTTAGGTTCTGGGTCACCAACACCCAGTTGCTGGAGAAATTTATGGAGAAGGGGGGAAAACAACAAAACTGAACTGAAACAAAAGCAGAGATGGACCATGGACTGTCCAATCTCAGAGACAATTTGCTCGCCCTCAGACAGAAACACAGGCGATGTTAAGGCAGCTTGTAGCAGTCTGTGTGTTCCTGCTCCCTCAGGCCTTTTGTCTGAAGAAGAAATTCAGAGGCAGAGGTCTAACCTACATTACAAGCTCCACGCCGCAGTGCAGGCCTGGCAATTCCATGGAACAGCTGAAAAAACTTCCAGGAACCTCTTTTGCAAGGTTGTCACCTCTGCCCATGGAGGTCTGGAAAGGCTACAAGAATACAGCTGCACAATTTGCTCTGTGGGGAGAAGGTGTTTAGTTATGCAGATAATCTTCCCATTTCATAATGACATTGCAACTTCCCCTTACAAGCCAATTAAAAAGGGTTTAGTGCAACTAATCTCTACTTTTAAAGCAGGAGAAATTAAATGCAAATTGAAAAACTGATCCTGTCTATACCTGAATGGTGGTGTAACATTTCCAGATCTCATCCAAAGAACTATTTTTTTGGTGTTTTGTCCCATTTTTAAATGGAACCTCTTGAAGAACTGCAACCTTCACCTCAGCATATCTACAAGGACAAAATATATCAAGAAATCATTTTAAAACATGCCTTCCAAATTTAGAGAAGCATTCATTTCCGTGCTATAGATGGGAGGGACAGGATTGCTCTCGGGGACACTTTTACCATGGTTTTCTGGAGGGATGGGACCACCCCAGGCCAAGTTACTGAGTAACAGAGGGAGGAGAGCGGCAGGGCACAGCTTGCTCCTATCACAGGAGGCATCTCCCACATCCAAGGACAGAGCAAATACTCCACGTAAAACACTGGAAGGGCAGGGAAATGCAGATGAAAGTGAGAAAAAAATGAATACAAGTCACACATCAGCCTGTTTCCCATCCACAGGAAGAAAATCCTGCTACAAACGTGGGCCGTAGTCTTTGCTTGCAAGCAGGGCAGGATTTCTACAGCGTAAACAAGGGCTGAGCTGTCCTCTTAATCTCAGCCTCTTCTGCAAGTAAGACAAGCCCATCTCCACGGAATGGGCATCCCCAAAGGCCACACGATGCTACAGCTGTACAGCTGACCCACTTCTTCCTACTGACTGCAGTATCCAAGGATTTCTCACGTGCAGGTGCAGAGGTTTTGATCCCCCATGGACCAGCATGGCATAGAAGATGAGAGAGGAGCCCAAGGAGGGGAGCTGAGGTCTGGCTGACCTGACTCTGCCTCGGGGTCTGGCTGAGGGGACTTGTTCAGGCTCATCCCTAACGAAAGGCAGGACAGTTCAGCTCTAGTCTCACTGTGGACACATCTCCACACACACACACACACACCCCCCCAAGCACACACACACACTCATTCACACACCCTCAAGCCTCTGGCTTGCTCTGTAACATCAACCTTACATTTATTTACAGCTTACTCTGAGAAATCTGTGCAATTTCAGCCAATCAAGCTCCCAACAAACCCTATATGGCATTTTCAGTCTCTGCTTCACATTTAAACGTTGAATGTCTTTTTCAACCAACGAAACTGATGAGAAAAAGGTAGCAGCATTTATGAAAAGATGAAGATTTATAACAACAATTAAAAAAAAAAAGGTACCATTATCCCATTACGGAGCATTACTGTAGGGACTGAACAGAGAAGCTAGTGTTTGGATAGACCATGCCACAAAAGGTAGCCACCTTTTTGTGTGCGTGTTGGATCTGAAAAGGAAAGAGCACCTGAAACATGAACAGTCCTCGTAAGCGTGTGCGCTTTTTGCTTTCACTCGTGATCCTGGCAGAAGTGCGAAACTTGCTTGGTTTTCTTCTCTTTTTCCTCTCTTTTTGTTTTTTTTTTGTAAGTATTTTTTTTGCTTTTAAATTTTTTTCTTCCTTTTTTCTGTTGTTTTTTTTTCCTCTTTTTTTGGCAAAGTGCAACCACACCTGGTTACCACAGTTTTGACATGGCCGAAGGTGCAAGTGTGACGAGAAACCTTGAGTTCAGTTCAGGGTTCCCCTGCAGTTCTCAGAGCCACAGAGACACGGGATTTTTACATCCTCAATGGGAAACTTATAGTCGTAGGTAATTTCCTCGTTCACATTGATGTGCTGCTTGGAGTAGATAACGATCTTCTTTTGAGACTCCACCGTGATCACTTTAGCATAACAATTTGGCTGCAAAGGTGACAGAACAGGTGATGACGTTGGTCTGAGGGCCATGGCTTCCCAGCCTCCACACAATCATTCCAAGATAAAATAGAACAGGGCAGTCCTTTCCTGAGACAGCCCCAGCCATGCTTCCAGAGCCTGGACCCAGGGCAAGCCTAGGGAGGGAGGCGTGAAGCCAGAAAACAGAGCAGCCCTCCTTGTGCTGCTCCAAAATATCCACGTTCTTGTCATTTATGGAGCAAAAGAGCCTGGATGATGCTCCATCAAATTTGTCACAGGTTAAGAGCAGCTCAATGCTTAACAATTTGGCCAGGCAGGCAAGTCTGAGTGCAGACTGCAGCACAGAGCAGAGGGGGAAACAGCAGGGAATCTTCCCATGTGGACACTAGAAGGAGACTGTTCCCACAACTGAAATTTCTCTCCAACCTCTTTACACTACGCTTCAGACCCTGCTCTGATCTGCTGCAGCTCATTAACATTTCACCCCAACCCTGCCACCCCCTGCCACTTCTGAGCACCTCAATCAAGGCTGGCAGGGACTCCCCGGGTTTATCAGCACATCAGGGAACAATGACAGGCCAGGACACGATACTCACATTGCAGCTGTGATTGATAAACCTGGCAAAGTTCCCGCATTTGGTGGCATCGATGATGGTGTCGTGGTCGACTCTGAACATGTAACTGCTGCCGATGCCTTCGTCCTCGTATCGCTTCTCACGCATGTCAGCAATGACCTGCAGGAATCCCCAGGCAGGCTCAGGCCACGCTGCACAACTGACCTGTGAGCAGCCACCTACACGAGGCTCCTCTGAGCTCTGCTTGAGCCAGGCACTGGGGGTTTATACAATCCCCATCACCCCAAGAGAACACAGACCTAACAGGAAACACAGAAGTTCAGGATGGGTCTCTTAAGGAGGCTTCTCCTGAGTGCTCAGTTTCCATGGGTTGTTGAAAATCCCACCCCTGTACCTCCAAATCATATGTCAACCTCTGCCCAGCCCACAGAGCTGACACCTCCAACCCAGGACTCCAATCCTCGCTGTCATACTCAAGGACTTCTTCCAGGGCTGGTGTTGGCTCAGATTTCACCCACAGCTTACCTGCCTGATGTTCTGACCCACGTATTCAATCACCATCTCATCAGCTGCAATGGGCTCCATAGCAAAAAGGCCCCAGTCGTGAATGTGGCTCTTGCAGAATTTTAGCTTTTTCTTCCGGAACTGCATGAAGAAAACACCCCAAAACCCCAACCCTGAATTAGCCACAGCACAGAAAGGGAAAGGATGTCTCTGGGTCCAAAATCTGCAGCAGGGAGTGACCTACCTTGAGCTGGTTGAACTTGAGCAGGTCACTGTCGCAGCTACCAGTGAAGGAGGAGAGGAGCCTGCGTTGCTCTGATCGCCTCTCGGAACCAGCCCGGGTGGAAGCATGAGGTTGGGCAGGGATGCTCATACCCTGAGAGGACAAATGGGCGATCAAAGCTGACCCAGCACCCTGCAGGCTCCCTGTGAGCAGCCCCTTGTGCTTCAACACATCACCACAGAACACCTGACATCAAACATTAACACTTCCCACACAGCCCCAGGCATCGCAAAAGCTTCCCCTCCCTCCTCGCCAAAAAGCAGGAAGCACCTACTGTGTGTGACAGAGTGTAAAACCAAATCCCATTCACACCTGGCACTCGTGGAGGATGATTCCTCACCTGTGTGTCAGCTGGAGGCTCCTCTGCAAAAGCTCGGCTATTGTTGAGGTATTTGAGTTTGTCCTTCTTATCAATTTTGTAATAGCCTTCGCTTCGTGCACAGCCCGTCACGTGCTCCCGCATCCCGTCATCCCGCTTCTTCTTCTTGGGGGTAGAAAAGCTGGTAGGTGGCAAGAAGTTAAGGAGAAACACAGCCAGAGGTGGATATCAGACTAAACTCGCTACAGTTGCACGGAGTGAATACCGGGAGCGTGGAAAATTAGGAAGGTTTTGTGGGGTTGCAAAAAATTACTACTGAGATGCTCCTCAGCCCAAAGGCCTCGGAGAGGTGCTGCTCTCACCAGCCTCGGGAAATCAGCTCCTTCAGACACGCGTCACAAACCTTCAGGGCTTTGGCTCCTGGAAGGACAGTGGAGCTGTACTACTGCCAGCTCACCCCACAGACACAGCTATGAAGGCTACAATTGAGACTGACCCAAAAATGCTCCCTGTGAGGCAAAACATATCCTTGACAGCAGAAAATTGAAGCAGAGGGACCATAAAAACCAAGAGGTGACTGCCTCAAAACCAGAGTGCTGAGGGTTTGTTGCAAAGCAGGTGAGCCTGCGGGTATTTTCACACTTGTCATGCAGAGTGATGCAGGATGAACTCAAGGTGATTTTTAAGTGGCTTAAAAATTGAGTGTAATTTTGCTGTTACAATACAATCCTTATCATCAGGGAAACAGATTTATTTTCACTATGGGTTTTGTTAGTTATCACTGACTGTTTTAGGTGGTTTGGGCTTTTTTGGTTTTGCTTTCCTTGTCTTGCAGGAAGCAAGGGATGAAGATACCTGAACTTCACACAATATCTAGCAACACACAAGGTGGTGTGTTTGTCTTCCTCAATACATAAACCTGTATATCCTTCCTAAAAACAATACAGGAGAATTCTGAGGTTTTAAGAACAGTCTTTTAGGCTCTGCTCTGGAGATCACTACTGGTGGCTGAACACACACAGAGTCCTGACGTACCACCTAGAAACCACTGATTTTATCGGTATTTCAAACTCAAAGCAAGTTAAAGCTGCTAGAACCACTAACTCATCATTTTGGGCACAGATGGTGAGATTATTTTTACAGCAAGTTTTAGCTCCAAGTGAAAACTCTGTATGTGCAGACTAGAAATTCCACAGGCAAGCTGGAAAAAAAGTCTGGTTACATGCAGACAGAAGCTTCTCAAACTAGGAAGGAAACCTCCCCAGAAGAGGTGCCTACAGACTGTCCCTGCAGTCCCAGACTGAACGTGCAGCAAGAACAGCCACTTCTGCAGTATTTTTGTATTGCAGCTTCAGAGAATAAAACAGCCTAAATTTCCCTGCTCATCCAAGCAATTGCTATTCCTGCAAGCAACTGCTTCTCCCACCAACAAAGAGCCTGTTGCATTTGAAGTCCTACCCAGGCGCCATCTCGTGCCTCTCACACGTGCTGCCAATACGGTGAGAAAGGATATAAGGATGGAAAACCCACAGGGTGTCATTGAGCCAGTCCATACCATTGTCCTGCTGTAACAAGCGGTCGTACGTGATACACATGAATTTGATATCCTCCTCGTCTATGCCTCCGTTCCAGATATCATACAAAATGGTCATCTCCTCAAACTCGGAGCGTGGCCTGAACTGCGGCCGGGGCGGGGAATACTCGGGGGAAGGGATCACTGGCAGCTCCTCAGATGTCTTCTTCTGCCTTCGCCACTGTCTCTTAGGTTTTGCGTGAGCTTCTTCTTCCTTGAAGTCTTCATTCCACTGGTTCTCCAGTTCCTTGAATGGCAGTTTCTCAGCAACTGTTTCAGCCGCTATTTTCTCATGGAAACCGTCATTCCTGAAGTCCAGGGTGACGGCTTCAGGGTCTTTCAGTCCATAGTAGGCATCAGGATGTCCACTCAACAGCTCTTTGCCCACAGCACCTTCCACCAAGGCCACTGGCACGGGAGGAGGTTCTACGGTTTTGTCCAAGTACACATCCAGCGAGAGGACAGAAGGTGGGGACCGCCTCGGCCGACCCGGCCTCCTTTTGGGAAGAACAGAAGGTGGTGGTGGGGGAGGAAGAATAGAAGCCCCAGGGGGTAGTTCTGGGGAGAGCAAACCGGGTTTTACTTCTGCCTTGCATTCCTCGATGGGCATTCTTCCATCTCCACGCATGCACGGCAGGGCTGCTACAGGTATTGGCTCATCAGGTGGCAAACTCATGTCCATGTGGAAATCTGCTTGCGGGGGGCTGGCAAAGGGGATAGGGGAAGGAACACTGTTCATGCTGATCGTAAGGGAAGCACCAAGAGGCTCTTTAGGGGGTTTCTCCTCCAGCTCATCCTCTGACTGTTTCTTGCCAGACAGAAGGCAAGGAATGGTAGCACCAGCCTCTGGGAAAGTAGGCGTGAAATTGAAATCTCTCCCAGGAGTCCGAGGAATGCCACTGTTAATGCCAGGAGATTGGGATGGGTAGGAAAAGGGGCTCCCTGGGACTTGAGGGGAACTGAGGGTCAAGCTGCTTCCTGTAAGGGGAGCATCACTTCCTGGCGTGGCTGGAACAGTGTCCGTGCTCTGCGACTTCGCGAGGGGGTGTGAAGACTTGGCCAAAATGTCCCGCCCAGGAGTCCTAGGAATCTCCTCTTCCACGGACGACGTTTTGGTCACCATTAATTGTTCAGGGAACTTTTCTGGAGGGACTAAAGATTCTTCCTTGCCGGGAGTCGATGGCAAGGGAAGCATGGAGGATGGCACCTTGTGGGCTGGAAGCAAGAGAGTCTCAGTCTCCGAGTGGATCATCACCTCCCGTCCCGGCGTGCGAGGCAGCCGCTCGTCCTCCTCCGCTGCCGACGGCGGCTTTGCTTTACCTCGGGCCTCCAAACTGCTGTCCTCAGACTTGCCAAAGAAGCTGCTTTTGCTGGGCAGAGGTTCTCCAAAGACTCCCACTGGAGCAGAGATACAGAGCGCCGCCTCCTCATCTTGAGATTCAGGCTTTGGACCTTCCTGTACCTCAGGCTCCAGCATGGAAGTGGGTTCGGACTCTTCCTCTGAAAGGGGAAAAGAGAGGAAAATCAGGAGCTTTGCCTTTGCTTGGTTACTTGCCACTTGCTAGTAAAGGCATGTTTAAGATGCCACAATTACAGAACAGCTCAATTCCACTGGGAGGCTTTAAAACTCCAGTGCTTTACATTTTGGAGGCACAGAGTGTAGAGTAATTAAACACTACCACACTCTTTTCTAATGGACCATAAAAAACCCGCACTATTAATTTGAGGATTAGCTACGACACAGACCAGAACAAAGGTTTCTCTGCTTTCAAAAGCCCTGACAACCTTTTGTACAGACATTAAAGGAATGAGCCTATTGTGGGGCGAGGACTTTGGAGGAGAGCTGTCAGAGCCCAGAGCTATCACCTTTTCTAATGTGGGAACTAAACTAATTGCAGGCCAAGGATCACCCTCAGCTCTCCAAGGAGGGAGCAGCGAAGGGAGGAGCAGAACACTCCTGAACAACACATGAAGGAAACGGGAAGGCCTTGTAATGGATGAGGAGACACTCAGATGGTATCAATGAGGCAATTTATATGCTGCTCTCCCTGCAGCAGCCTCATTTGTCTGGAGTTTATTTACCCACTTAGGGCCAGGTCCAAAAGGAATCAACAGTGAATCTTGTTAGGCAGCTCAAAATAACATTTTCAAGTGGGAGAACAGAAAGGAGGTGAAAATGTGTGGAGAGTTGGAAGGGAAGCATCCCCCGTTTGTGCTGAACAAACCAGGGCTGCTGGAGAAGGGTCTGAGCCCTGCAACTCCTGTATGGCAGGGCTGGGCTGCTCAAGAACAATGCTGCAGTTAGAGCTTGTTCCCACAGCTTACCTGGAAAGCTCTTTACACATATCAAGGTGCTCAAATGCAGGTGTCCCCAAATTTATGTCCTTTCTGCACACTGACCTGTTCTAGAAAGGACTCGTGCAAAACCAGTTCTTCTTTGCCCTGCCCAGTTTAACATTTTATGTCTTTGTGACTTTCAGATTTTGCAGCAGCCAAGGAGTGGCCCTGGGCAGGGACTGGATTTCCAGCTCTCTGAGTGGCAAAACACTGCCCAGTCCTCAGACACCAGTGCTGCCCAAGGCTCCACAGCAGGCCCCACGAGATGTGCCCTCCCTGTTGGCTCCAATTTTAACTTTTAGATTCCCCCTAGTTGCCAAATTTGACAAGCTTTATGCGTCTCACTCCTGTTCTAGTAAAAGGTTTCCAGTTTCCTTAAGTTAAATACAACTCTGTATTGACTGAAGACAATTTCCTTCTTCCAGAAAACCAGAGAGTATCACTCATTTAAAAGGAGTAAGCAACAAAAACCCCAACAAATAATATTAGGAACCAAACATAACTCTGAGACTCCCCTCACCTGCCCCATGCAGCTTCCCTGTCACATACTGCTTTGATATTAAAACCAAAAAGAGCCAGTAGTGACATTCCTGTTCTGTTTTAGCAGCTATGGCTTTTCTATCTTGAGCTTCAGCCACCACACCACCCGATCAGTCACCCTCAGATGATGACAACTGTTCAGTTCCTGCAGGACTCCAACTAAACTGGCCCAGGATAAGATTCTGGATACAGTAACCACAGTATTTTTAGTAGCAGATGGCTCATGTCAAGCTCCTTACTAGGAAGGAAAGTTCAGCACAGACCTCTTTCCCTGCACAGATAATCCCTAGCCTAGAGCCAAGACTGGAGGAAGAAAGAGAACAAGGGAAGTACAAACCCATACATATTGAATACTGGGAGAAAATTTACTTGGAAACGTGGTAACAAAATTCCAAAGTACATGGAAGGGCATACCTGGCCTACAGATGGGGGAGAGTGCAAGTTTTGTCTCCTGGTCTCTTTCCATAACCAAGTGTTTCAGAGTTTCAGCAGTAAGAGATGCCCCCGGGACTTGGCCACACTCACTTTCCCCTGCCTTGATTTCTTCACTGCCTTCATCTTTCACTGCCAAAGCTGGCTCAGCAAGTCCCAAGCCTGTTGCATCCATGTAGTCATCCACAGGATACAGGTCTAAAATAGTCTCCCTCTCATCATCAGGAAGCTCATGACTAGCAGGTTCATGCTCTGGCTCAGCAACCATGGCTTCTCTGCCTTGATCTTCAGCCACCTCTTCCTCCTCTTCCTCCTCCTCATCTTCTTCATCATCATCATCTTCCTCATCTTCATCATCCGAGTCAGAACTTGACTCGAATTCAGAGGAGTCCTCACTTTCATCAGATGATTCAACTTCAGCCTTGGAAGACGAGGGACTTGCTACATCTACAAGAACAAACTGCCATTAGTTCTGCTTTCTGGCTTTATTAAACAATCAGGGGCAAATATCCCTTCCACTATAAAAGTGTGGAAACAGCATCAACAGCAGTGTGTGGGTGTGAAGGAGTGGCCTCCCAATTTATTTACTTTTTCAGAGATTTATAAATCCTGTCTCTGGCTGCTTACAACAATCACCACACAACAGGCAGTTCCAGGAGCAGTGCTGCCTGGCACCTTGCCCATGTGGGTCTCTTGGTGCACTGTATCTTTTACTAAGATGTTCTGCTGCCTTTACACATGGTCTTAAAAAGTGGAAATTACCACCTTCGAGTGCAGAAACTGATTGATAGGACAGTTATTAGCACACAAATTATCCTTGTCTGAAATCTGGTCCCTTCTCCTCCCAGCCATTCCTGTTTCACAAAACAAGCACACATTTAGCTGGCTTTGAGACCTCTGCCCCTCTGCCAGGTTGGGCTGAGATCAGATAGGGACTGGAGAACTACTGTAAAGGCACCCACTGACTGAGGGATCATGGAAACCTCACAGGTAATAATTAAAAATACCTCTGGGCATTTTCTTGTGTAAAACTGCCCATCAGTGAAAGGAGGTGCACGAGTAACAAAATCAGCTCATAAAGGCAAAAGGGAGACTACAGCTGACCCAAAGGTGACACTTGCTGCTTCCACTGGAGCTGCTTACCCTCCTCGGAGTCCTGCTCCTCCTCCTTGTCACTTGTGTCTATGCCTGTCTCCTCCTCCTCATCTTCATCCTCATCTTCATCATCATCTTCATCCTCATCATCTTCATCCTCCTCATCCTCCTCTTCCTCCTTTGCAAGAAAGCATTGCCAAAAATGAACAGTGCCTGACCCTGTGACCCGGCTGTCGGTGCAGTAACCACCAGGGACTCTCAGGGAGGCTGGTCAGAGAACCTGAAGAGGGAGTGACCTGACAGAGGTTCTGTGAGGACAGACCCCACCAGGAGCACTCATCTCCAAGAAAAGGGAACTTTTGCATTTGGCGTTACCAGGCCCCCTTTTAATGACAGACAGCATTGAAACCGCAGCCACAAACCAACACACCTTGCCAGGTGCTGCTTTCACCAAGCCTCCCTCTTCTTCCTGCTCCTCTTCCTTCTCTGAGGAGGACTCTTCCTCTTTCCCTGATGTCTCATCTCCCTCTTCTCCCTCGCTGTCGAGCTCCAATGGCCTTGCTGGTCGCCGTCGCAGCCCCACTGCCTCTGCATCCTTCTTTGACAGGTCAGATGTTGTATCAGAAGCATCCCTGTCCCTCTCCGACTCTGAGGAGCAAAAGCAACAGAAATTACCATCAAATACGTTGGAAAGGATGGAAAGAGTTAACTACATAAGGGAAACTTCTTCTTTGGGAAGATCAAAGTTAAGAGCAATGTGCCCATGTGGTGTGAGGATCCCCAGGCTTACAGGGACTTGCTGATGTCACAGTGAACAGTGCTGATGGCAAAATGTGGGCGGCCAAAGCCGACGCTCCCTAGGCAGAGCAGACAGGAGGCATGGCGTGACTGAGGTCAGGACAGATAACCTGAATTTAATCCTTTTTTTTTTTCATGTTTTGGCTTCAAACCCACTTGTTAATGCGAATCAACTTTAACATGAACCTATGTTTTTATGCAAAACAAAGGGTATTCAAAGCTTTGTCTTCTCTTTACTCTTCCCTGGTTACAGGAAATAACGTTAAGATATTTTCAAACAGATTTTTCTGGCAAATAACTTTGGTTTCTTTTTCAAATCAAATGCAGAGCAAACCGTACATGCTTCCTCCCACCACGTCCCAGCGAGCTGTGAGCACACCCCAAACAGCCCATGAACCCATCTGAGCTCCTTCTGCTGGAGCCCAGCACAGCTAAAACAGGTTATGAGTTATTCTTAAAATGTGGGTCTTAAACTTCCCACCAGTGAATTTCAGCTAATTGAACCCAGAGGGGCCATCTCCCAGCTGATCAGAGCTCTGTGAGAAGTAGGGCTTGGCTCAGATCCTTGACTCTGTGTTAACTGTAAGCGAGCACACTGCTGTGAAGTTTAAAGGGATTCAGCTTGCGTGGGGTTTGCATCTGCTCTTATGTTTCAAACAAATGCGCTTTGCAAACCTTCATCCTCATCATCCACAGAAGTAGAAGGCCGGATTCTCTTCTGATCTCCTGCTGAGGCAGCTTCAGGTGGCTCCTTTCTTTTCACCTGAACAAAAGACACAATTAGCATTTCTGAAAGTTTAGAAACAGCAGAAATCAACTTCTTAAGCAAATTGCCACTTCTTCACTTTGCTGTGGTCACTTACAGCAGAAACCAAGGGCCACTTCCCAGCTCTTGATCTCTTTAGTTGCTTGCAAACAGAATTTCACTCTGAATGAAACTCTACCCCTTCAATTTACATGAAAACACCCTGGGTACCAGCATGGTGCATGTCATCACCAGGTACTTTGAGGATGACAGAGAAAACTCTCGACAAATCCATGTGACTGAGATTGTAGCAGAACAGAAAGAGAGCCTAAGCCCATGGCATCTTAAAGAATCTCAAAGCAAGTTTTACTCTAAATAAAGACTGCAGAATGTCCCATCCCAAACCTTTACTTGCACCTTCTGTGCATTCAAAAACCCTAATTTCAGGGAAGCCCTCTACACTCCCCCACCCCACACTTCTTTTAAGATACTTTTAACTTTTTATGCAAATGCTTTTTAAAATACCTGTGCTTCTGAGGAGACAGAGTTTAAGCAAACTTCAGGTGAGACTCAGCTGCTGAACCATCAGACATTCCAACCAAAACAACAACTGTGTAAAGCACTATGAGCACAAGTGTATTTTTATGATCATGCTGAAATGCTGTGCCCTAAACACAGGCAAATGTCTCCTTTCTCTTGCAGAGCAGGGAGATCCTCTAGTGTGTGATACTTCACACACAAGTGGAGGATGGAAAGCTAAGGCTGGAACAGAGGGTCCTTGCTCTGGTCTTGGGGCGTCAGAAGCAACCCCCTGAGGGAACACAGAGTGGGGTGAACAGCCTGTGGGCTCTGGGGCACAAACCTAGCAAGGTCTGTCCTCCTAAGGCTCCTCTGGGGGATGTCAGCATAAGGAAGACAGTTTTTTGTTTTCACCTTGAAGGATGGCAGGCGGATGGCCCCTCGTAACCCAATGCCCAGGCCGATTGCCTCATATCCCAGCCCTTCTCCTTTGTTCCAGTTCTCCAAGAGACAAGAGGCGATTCGATCCTTCGGCTTTGGTTTTTCCTCCAATTCTCCTCCAGACTTCACTGGAGTGAGAGATGCCTGCAATAGAGAAGGCACATTTGAGAGGGGAAGTTTCCTGGGAAGGACACAAACTCTGGAAACCATTTAAGCAGTTGAGGTTTGGGAAATATCACTGCCCTGCCCAGGCATGAGTTTCTCTGAGGGCATCTGAAGGTGCCCCACACCCGAAAGGAAATAGAGCTGCACATAATAATACAAATAACTTGAGTGTGCTTTAAGCAAGTCAGCCCAACAATGTGTTATCTACCTTTCTTTGCTAACCCACATAACTGAAAGCGACTCCAGACCCTCCAGTTGGGAACATCTTCCTTCTTTTGAGTGTAAGGCCAAATATAGTGCGTCAAAAATCACACACATCCCTATGTTTCCTTAGCAACCACAGCCCAAGTCCACAAAACCTGTCAGAAGGCTCCAGTTCTCGAACAGGAACATCAAAATATTTAGGTGAAACACCAAAGGGTCTACAAAATAGACACACAGCCTCAACAAATCCTTTTTCACCAGAGCTGAGGCGTGAGGGAAGAGCAGGAATTCGGACCTCTGCAGCTGTGGAGAGGTGGACAAGCTGGGAGAATGTCACACATGAGGGCACGTCATGCTCTGCCTGAGCCAGGGGCACTGGAGGTGACACTCACTTGCATCAGCCCATGGCACAACACCTCAAACACTTCCTCTTGCACACCCTAACAGAGCTCACATGATGAAGTGGGCTGTAATCACCAAAGAGGCAGCACAAGCTCAGCTTTCCCACTAATAAGGGAACAAGACTAATGGGGGTATCAAACGGAGAACCCAAGCGGCAGCATTCCGTGGCCAGGGATGACCAGTTATTCCTGGCACTCTGCTTAATGCATCTCATTCAGGCTTTCAAACATAAACCCACCACTAGATTTGAGAACAAGGAAAAGCTTTCCCCTAGCTCAGGCAGAAAAGGTTCATGGAATGTGCTGCCTTCCCTAGCAACGTGCTCCTTTCACAGCTTTCACAGTTTCCACCCTGCCTGACCCAGGACAGCAGCTTCATCCTCGAGCCTTCCTACTTTTTACTTAGGGCATGATGCCTCTTGGAAGTCAATCAGCTGCCAGAGTTGGAATCAATCAATCAATCAGCTGCCTTTGATGGAATATAGCAGCCAGAATCAGTGTGATGGCAGAGCACATGGGGAACTGACCTCCAGCTGCCACCAAGGAGCCCAGCTGCCTCATCCTCACACACACACAGACACCAGCAATAGGAAGGTACAGTTTAAGCTGAATATTCATATTTTGTTTTCTGCAAAAGCAGGCAGCTTGTGACTGAGAAGGAAACCCGTCCCACCCCAACACCAGGGGTGCCCAGCCCTAGCAGAAAGGAGGCTCTGAAATCTGTCAGGTTTTTCTGCACACAACAGTAACACGTGGCCTGGGGCAGAAATGGTTCTGGCATCTCTGTTCCCAGACAGAAAGCACAGTGGTTTTCCATGCAGCAATTTTGTATTTTCAATTACACTGCTCACATCCAACATAACCTGTGGCAAGGACTGTGGTACAGTCAGCTTCCCTTCCCAAAATGGCTTACAACTCCCAGGTGAGGGAAGAACGCACCAAATCCAGCCAAAGTGCCTGAAGATCTGCCTTGACTTGCTTCTGCTTCTTCACCACAGATGTCTGGTTTAAAACAATTTCTTGAGTATTTCAGTTGCTGTTTTTGCAACTATTTGCTGGATCTGTTTCCTTCATTGCCCTGGAAACCCGGGGGCCTCCTCCAAGACTGTCAGCACACACTTGCTGGCAGGAGAAAAGCTCTGAGCATTAGTCAGAGGAGAGGTTTCTGCTGCACGTCACGCCAGCCAGCTCTAAGCCAGAGCAAATTACACTGTCATAAAACAGCTGTTAAGCAGCAGCATTACCAACCTCTCCAGAAAGCCAAAGAGCTCTCCCAGGCACCAGAGTTAACACGCAAATGGTTTACAAAAACAGGTGGTGAGGATACTGCTCTGAAAACTGATATCTGAAACAGAAGATCTACCTGCAGGTTGTGGTTTGTTTTGTTATTTTTACAGTAATTCACTGCAATGGTAATTTTGAGGCTTGCATTAACCTTTCTGTAGTGCTAGGTATTTTGGGTAGTGACAAATTCACCACACATCAGATCACAGAGCTGTTTGCTGACTGAGGTACACTTCAAATTGGGTGAGAAAAGGATCAGAAGATTCATGCAAAGCTGTTTTTTCTCAACTAACCCCTGGAATTCTTCATGTATTTGGCCAACATTCAGCTTTTGAGTTAACTGCTGCTTTGTACATGCACTGGGGAGGGGGGAGAACTGGAAACACCCACAAATCTCATTGCACAAAGTGGGGAACACAAAACAGAGGCTTGGTGGTTTCAAATACTCCTCTTGCATCTGACCTTAGTTTTTTGGAGCTAAACTTCAGCTTCCTCTTGTACATACCAACTTAGGGTTGTGGGTTTTTTAAAGTCAGTTCCAGACCCCTGCTGACTCCACGTCCTGGCCACAAGCACTAAGAACAGCTCTCCCCAGGACCCAGGACAGAGCATGTGAAAACCCACCTTTGCCAGTCGTTCCTTCTTGTCCCACCAGTCATCAAACGCCCGGAACGCCACCACTTCGACCATCTTGCGGTTCAGGTCCCTTTTCATGATGGCCTTTAGTTCCTTCACTATGACCAGGAGAACTCCATCCACCGTGGCTTTGTGGGGATCTTCCTTCTTCGGCTCATAACCCGGGGGTGGAACCGAGGGGTCAAACTTGGGCAGTGGTGGCCACTGCTGCCCGCGGGCGAGAGCGGCTCCCATCGAGAAAGGGCGGTAGGGAGGAAGATTCACAAACTGCATCCGGCCCGTCATGAAAGGTGGATACTGGTACGTGTTCTGCGCCTGCATCATGCGGCTCAGCATCTGAGTTTGCATCTGGAAGGACATTGGCATGCCACCCCACTGATTGCCCAGGACACTGATCATATCCACCTGCATGACCGGGAACATGCCGGGATGGAACGGGGGGAGCGGGGGCAGGATGTGGGGCGGAGGGACCCCGGGCGNAGCGGCGGAGGCATCGGGAAGCCCGGCTGTGGAGGTGGTGGAGGAGGAAGAGGAGGGAATCCCGGTGGTGGCAGCGGGGGGATCGATGGGGCCATCACGGCCGTGTTGCTGACGGAGGAGTTCACCACAATGGTTTTGGCACATTCCGCGCTGGTGATGGGCGCAGGGTTGGTCTCGTCGTCAGAGATTTCCATGTCCTCCCCTGAGGAATGCTGACCCTGCCACAAAAGAGAGAGAAAAGGTGACGGGCACATTCTCTTTACATTAAATACCACAGCGCTGGGCCGCTTCAAACAAAAGCTAAGTTTAACACACGTTTTAATTGGGAGCGGAGAAAAGCGAGCGATGCTCTGAAAAGACAGGGCCCACTGAGCAGCTGGTGCCTATTGAAGCTTTTCTCTTCCATGTCAGACCTCAGGAATCAGAGAGGTAAAAGCTGTCTAAAAGAGCATCAGCACCAACTGAACAAAACCCTCAGCTTCTATGGAGCAGGAGGAACTGCTCCCAAGCTTGGTGAAATACACACAACCCAAACATCTTTCACTGCAAGATACATTATCTCTTATTTTCATCTAGTACTCGTAGGCACATTACACCGTGAGTTTTTATTCCTTAGTTTCTCCATGAACAAATAATTACCCTGTTTTTTAATTATAATCCCTGGCTCATTTACTGTCAATTGCTAACCTCTAATTGTGGAAAGACAATACCTCCACATGGTTGCTGCTACTGAAAGTTGTCTTGACTAGACCACAGCAATTCACATGGGAAAAAAAGAACCCCAAATCTGGTTAAATTGCTTTCAAACATCAAAGTCATAGCCTATGTTGTGTTTTGGGACAAAATGAATACTTTACTAGCCACAAGAAATACAGACTTATAGAAAATGCTAAAACTGTGTCCTACCTCCACTGCCAAAGGGATGGAAATTGGATTAAAACAGAGGGTGCCTGCTTGCTCTCAAGTCTCAAAGCTGCCTGACTAGGTCTTGTACAAAAGAAAAGTCTCAGGAACTTCCTCTATCCTCAACAGCACATGGTCACACCTGCACACTGTGTCCTACAGGCACTTCAGTCCTAGAGGTGTCTCCAGCACCAAGAATCCACATGCATGACTCTCATACCCCTCAGGTATCAAAACTCTAATACAAAATATAGTAACCAAATACTGCTGGAAGACATAACCACGGAGTGACAGTTTATCTAGGAAACATGAATGAGGCTGATCTTTGACTAGAGTGATGACAGCAGACAGGACAGGGTCCCTGAAATGTCCAAACATAAGCCTCACATTGCTGATGTCAGTAAAGAACCTCCCCGTGTTCCCCAGCACAGCCCAGGGCACAGCAGGGATGCTCCTCCCGCTGCCCTGGGAGCTTTGGCAGCCCAGCTGAGCCAGGAAGAGATCACCATCAAGTGGTCTGTCAGTGCCTCTCTGTATCACAACCCTGGTAAGAGTTTTGCTGGCTGCTATCAGCCAAATTTGATGGTAATCCCAAAGATATTTATTATTTGCTCCACATTTCATGCCAGCAGGTGCCTCTTCTGTCTGCTCTCCTACCAGTCTCCCCAGTCTGAAAGGAAAGAGCAGACAAAGAGAGAACCTGGAAGTTCTGAGAAGAGCTGCTGAGGAGCAGACTTCGTTGGCAGTTTTCACATTGAAGCTGCTGTGATTTGGTTCTTAACCTGTGAATTTTTTACCGGGGTATGCAAACAAAAGCAGGAGCAGCTGAGTTGACTCTGCTACAAACTGTCACTGTGTGAAACTGAGCAACCACAACTATCCAAATCACTCCAAATGTTTCCCGTTTTATCAAAGGTCATCTCTGCTACAGCAGCTACCACCAGAGAGCAGGCTGAGCACGACGTTTGCAACAGCAGCTGTGCAAATCCTCCAGTCCTGGCACCTCCCCTCGCCCCGGCTTCCCCGCATTCCTCTGCTGCGGCACAAACTCACTGCCTCCCGCAGCGCCTGGGTCACCCCCAAAAAGCCACTCGCAGTTTTAGTGCCCAAAATGCCCAACAAGGAGACCCCATTCACCTGGGAAACCCTGAGCAAGAGCTATTGATCCCCAGTAATGGTGATGGAGAGGGGACTCCCCCATAGTCACAGAGTCACTTCAGTGCAGCTGTGCGTGCAGGGAGGACTCTGAGGGCTGTTTTGTAAACCCTAAAACGAACAGCTAAAAAAGAAGTAGAGGTGATAACCCATTGCACTCGAGTCTTTCCAAAGCCCCATTGTATCATGCCCTTGAGCTGCCCACATCTGGCTCCCACTTCTCAGTGGGTCTCACACCCTGCATCCTCTCCCCAGCTGCTCTATTGCGGTCACGTCCCACGCCGAGGATGCCGGGGAATGAAAGGATATTCTGCAGTTTCAACTACCGCAGCTCCAGTGAAAGGAGCAGAGGAAGAGCAAAAAGGACGACTGTGGCAGGTGTAAACAAGATTCCTGTGAAACAGACCCCGGTTTTCAGTAAGTGAACACAAAAGGCCCTGTTAAAAGCACTGGCTCCAATTGCAAATGCTGGATGATGCTAAAGGTCGGCACTGGATAGAAAGCCAGGAGTGTTCAGGCTACCAAAGACAGACAAAATCAGCTTTGAGTTTGCATTCATCTCATCTGATGGGATATGGAGAAGAGTCACCTCATGAGGCCTCAGGGGAGCACCAGAACCAAGCAGTGTCAAGCCACAAATTCTCCCCAGTCCCTCCTGCAGGACCCTGCACCCTCCCAGAACTCTCACAATCTCCCATCCTGGAGCACCAGCAGCCCTGAGCCTGTCCCAGCCAGTCCTGCCACACGAGACCTGTGTGCTCCCAGAGCCCACTGCCATCCACACCAGCCTCTAATCAGCCTCAGTACCAATGAGTCCTGCCTGATAAATGAGGCTGGTTTTCCCTTTTGAAGGAAACATCACATAGAAAAGCCAGTCCTGAAATTGCAGAGAGGTGGCAGGACTAGCAGGATTCCATGCTTTAGGGCACAGAGCTTCCTTCATCCATACATGCATTAATTTTTACTTAGCTGAAATGAGAATTGCTAAAGCAATAACCAGCATGTTTGAAAGATTGAAAGATTTTTCTTTTTTTTTTCCACTTCTGGTGCTAAGATGGGTCTACAGGAAGCAACAACAGATTCCCTGCTTCCTACAATGTTGGGCTGACAACTCACCTCCACCTGCACAGTGCACACAGTCTGAGCTCCAGTTTTATCCCAAGCAAGATGGATAGAGAGAGAGAAGGAGATTAAATGGCAGGGAGAAAAGGATCAGAAAAGGCACAGGGGGTAGGGAGAAAGAATCACAAGGGTAGGAAAGAGGTCAGACCAAAAGAAGATCATCTACAAGGAAGTCTTTAAAGAAAGTTAAGAGTAACGAATATTTAAAGCAGAATACTTTCCTGTAACTGCTCATATCTAAGGGGGAAAAATGTAGGCACCAAGTGAAAGAGATCAAGGTACAGGTAGAAAAACCAAGGGGAGACATAGAAAGATCTTCTGTTGTCTGAATTTCTTTTCATTCACCTGTCTGAACCTGGATTTACTATGGTTGCTACCAAATACCTCTCAGGGTAGAGCTGAAAAGCACCTGTGCTGTCCTCTCAAAGAAACTGCCTTCTAGCTGGCCTCCCTCTTTGCTCTCACAAGCAGAAAAAAGTGAGCTGATGGATGACATACATACTGCTATGAGAATGTCACGGCCATCACTGTCAAAAAAAAAACAAACCCCTGTGTCAATCAGCCCCAGAGTTCACCTGCCTGTTTCTGAGGTCATCTGGTACAATGCCACCAGAAAACCTCCCTTCAGCCCACTGAGAGAAAAGCCATTTCCAGCTAAATTAATTCGTGCTGCCATCTTTACTTTGGATTAATTAAATTAAGAGTTAGCAAAACAGGTATTTAATTATACGCATGACACATTTTTCCAAAGGTTCTTTAATGATGCAAATTTGTTGGGAGAGATTCATGTCAGCGTAACTGGTTATAAATGGCCTCATTCACTGTTCACCCAAAATGTTAATTGCCACCTTTAACATCAGCACAGTGTGCAGAGACTCTTAAGTTAAATGAGGGAACATCCTGGGATGCCACTCCTGCATCAGCTGGAATAGTGACAGGGTAGGGCCACTGGCTGCAGGGTATTGATCCCACCTCAGAGCCATACCCAGCAGTTTGCAAGCAAATGTTAGTACCTCCAGAGAAAAGAAACTACATCCTAATATTTGCATGCAGAACTGGCAGCTTCCAGATGCGAGGAGGCTGTTCCACCCCTGACCCAGAGGAGCACTGACACTGTGGCAGCGATGGGGACCTTCACTGTACACATTGTTCAGTACTTTTCTCACAGGCAGAGAAACTTCACATCCTTCCATTTCCTTCTAAAAGGCCATCTGATAAAGAATCTACTCAGAATTTCAGAACACATTTTGAATACCATCAGCTTACAGCTCATTTAGCTTAAACATTCTGCTGGGTACTAAATTACTTATATTTGAGGTAGGGAATTGTATCACTGAACATAGCAACTACTCTGGCATTACCTGGCTGAGCTCTGGTGCATCAAAATAATGAAATGCAGGATCGATGGCATTCAGCACAGTACAAGGGCACCAGCCTTCATGTTTTTCAATAAAGCTAGAACTAAAATCAGAAGGGACTCTTGGACAAAAAAGTTTTCCTACCCTGGTTAAACAGCCATCACTTGGTTTTGGATTAAGTCCAACCAAGGGTTGAAAAATTTCACAAGTGATCATCTCACACTTTATCCTTACAGAAGAGCAGGGAAAGAAAAGCCTTCAGAGGTGAGGAGGAGAGGACAACTGACTGAAGAGGGTCATACACCAAGTCACTAATGGAGTCAAGAACAGACTCCAGGTCCCTCTGACCTCCTACACCCCAACTCAAGCTGCCTCCCCACGCTGGGCTCACACCAGGCCCCTCACTGCCTGTGCTCTGTGTTTGACAAGGGAAACAGCCACGGTTCCTGGGTGAAACCAGCTCAAGTTCTCTGACACACAATTCTCTTCCCGGACTCCTTCAGCAGAGCACATTAAAGAGAACGAAATGTTTCAAACCTGCCACATTTCTTATGCCACCATCCAGAACAAAAATGAAGCCTGAGGTCACCAACCAACCACCTACAACTCTTCCACCAAGACAACTTCACTGAAAAACTCCTTTCAAGTTCAGCCCAAAGAATCCCACCATTCACTCTGCTAACAGAGTAAATACCAAACACCTCTTGCAGCCCAAAATCTACAAGCCCAGCGAGGGCTTCAGAGAGTATTGCTTTGTTCATTTTTAATCTGCTTTTAGCTTGCAGGTTCCACGTTCCTGGCAAAGCACACGAGGAGGAGCCGTGGCTCTGAACTGCCCTCTTGTCTTGCTGGGAGGGCACAGTGACATGGCAGAGGGACCGTGCTGAGCATTCACACCTCGCCGTGTCAGGCGTGAACAAGGCAGACTCGGCACCTTATTTACAATGCATACCAGTATTTTTACTTTGCTAACCATAATTATAGCCCTGCCTCGGGAAGAACACGCACAAGGGCGGTGCTTCCCTGGTGTTGCAGACACCGAGTACAGGAGGGCAGAGCCACTGCAGGTGGTTTGCCAGCAGTTCAGCAGCAAAAACACAGAGCAAACTGCTGCCTGCACCTTCCTGGGTGAGCTTCCCAACCTGGTCAGGTCACTGTGCTGTCCCCAGTGCCTGTGGTGGCTCGTGGTGGCCAGCCCATCACCACTGTAGCCTGGATTGATGCTGGAATTAGGTTGCTGCCTCCTCCCCGTGGGTTAGTCAGGTCTTTCAACCTCCTCTGGGCAGCTGAGAGAGCTCCCATCCTCCTGCTGCAGTCAGAGCCCGCGAGGGCAACCACAGCAGCTTTTAATTGGGACAACTTTCTGGTGTTTGCACTATAATAAAATGGCCAGCTCAGTAATTGGCAAATGGAAAGATTTACATATTACAAATCAGTGACTATAAGATATCTCCAGCAACATGTGATTCTACCTCTAGAAAAGAAGACTGCAAGGTTTTTATATAGTTATACATTTATAAAGCACTTGATAAATGAACTCACAAGCAAAGGCTGCAAACACACAGATCAGACTGATGGACTCAATGCTGTGTCCCACAAAAAGGGACACCAAAAACGCCCTAATGGAACAGGGATTTCTCACAGAAGGAGAGACATTCCTTGGCTGTTTTGGTTTCTCTATTAACAATTGCCAAAGTACCTCTCACTACCTGAAAAAGAGAATTCAAGCTCTCTATGAGATTATCCCACCTGACACACGCTGTGTTGGCTCAGGCTGTGTTTTGGTCTGATACTTACTTGCAGCACTTCTTTGGCCCACACAATGCTCCCCACACCTACAGGGCTGCCCAACGAGTAAAACAAGTGACAATAATATCCAAGTGCTCACTGTAAACAAACAGCATTGCAAACACCAGCCCAATTTATGCCACTTACTTTCCTTCCTTAAGGCCAAGAGGGAACTTTGAGTTGGTATCTCAAACCACAGAAGGATAGAGGGAGAATTCCCTAGAAGACCATGCTGGTCCCAGAAGAGGGGGACAGGGGTGAGGAAATGCCACGTGCTTGTTTGTGACTCACAATGTGCTCCATCAGGTGCTGGTCCCTAATTAGACCATCCTGCACATGGGGAGATGCCACAAGAAGGGATTTGGAAGGATGCAGGGAAGCAGCTCAACTGGGCTGTCAGTGTAGGGCAGGAAGGGCTCTTGAGAGAAGGAGGTACATGGGGCTAATGTTTACAAAAGGAAAAGGTCTCCTCACTCACTTCCAGTATTTCCTGACACCAGGAACAGAAGTAAATTTACTTATGTTTTAAGGACAGCAGGAGAGCTGGACAGCTGCCCAACAGTCCATGCCATCATCAGAAAATCTAGTGAACCAAGATGACAAAACAAGCTAAAATGACTCCTGTAGGATGGACAGCAGTGCCAAAGAGCATCCCAGCCTCGTGCAAATCCACACCACACTTCCTGCAGGCCCTCACATGCATTGAGCAGCTGAAACGGGTCTCGACACTTCGAGGTCCCCTTTCAGACTCCAGAGGGGATTATCCTGTCTCCCTGCAGGACAGTGGAATAACATCAACATCTCCAAGGAAAGGAACTGAGCAGTAGCTTAAATCAGTATTTCCTAAAGCAAAGGCCCTGATGTGAGACAGGGCAGGAAATGGTCTACACAAAAACCTCACAAACAGTAGGAGAAAATGAATGCAGTGATTGAACAGGAGAGGTTCAGGCTGGTTTTACTTGACTGTACATAGGAGCTCCAGTGGCTGTAGGAAATGATGCATGGATTCTTCCTTCCAGAAGTCAACATGGATCCTGGAGTAAGAAACACCCACTCAAGCAGACTCCAGGCATTTCCACGAGACTAAAAACTTCTTTCATTCAGCAAGTGATGCAGGGAAGAATAGAAAATTCTAGGTAAAGCAAGAGGACAGAGAAGGGAAGCCCGTGTGGTGCAGTTTGAGGTAAACAGATCTTCACTGATCCAGAAAAATGACAACTTGAGGAATGTGATCCCAAGGGGAGAACACTCAATCCTCATTCAGTACTTTCAAAAATCCATTCTCTTGGCAAGACAGCACCACAGTCCAGTTTTCAATGTGGATTTCAAGAGCCCACTGCAAGAGCTTCCTAGGACAGAAATCCTCAGAGCCAGGAATTAAACCGGTGGGAAAACAACTGCCAGATCTGCCTCAGCAGAAATCCTGAAGAGATGAACTGGCAAAGAGAGCTAGGTTGAGGGGGTTGCTCTGTTTGTTAGTAAGTACATCACCTTCCACAAAGGGGATGGCTTAATTCAGGTCTTTCTCCCTTCCAAAAGGAGAAGGAGGCTCTGAACTGCAAACCTCATGATGTGGTTACACTGCTCCTGTCGGCAAGATCACCGAAGAAGGGATATTTGGAGAAGGCAGACATTGCCTCTGGGCTTCCCAAGCACAAGAGACTCTCCAGTGTCTGCAAGGAGAGGCCAACATAACATCCTTGGGGTCCACACTCAGCAACGCCAAGACTGGAAACTTCCAGACGCCCCGATCTGAGCGGAGACCGACGTGAGCATCCAACTGGGCAGGTCACAAAATACAGTGAGAGCACAAGATGGGGAGTCACCAGCCCCCAGCCTGAGCTCAGGGAGGCCTGGGCAGCCCTTGCGTGCCCCCATGAGAGGCTGGCCTGGACAGTCGCCCCTCCTGCATTATGTGGACAAATCCGAACTGGCAGGGCGAATGTGTGCCAATTCAGGGGCAGCGTCATGTGGCCACAGTGTTTTTCATCACATATGAAACACCCTAAAATTGGATTTACCATCTCATGGAACCATGGCCTTTTCCCTCAAGTCTTAAGTAGATCTTATTAAGGGAAAAAAAAAAAAGGGTTTATTTATAGGGGGGAGGAGGAGGTAGGGAAAAGGAAGGAAGAAAAGAGAGGGGTGTTAACATTGGGAAGCCATGTAACAAGGCAGGCTCTTTCCACAGCAATGGTTGTTCTGGTTTCCCTATTTTAGATGGGGGGAAGGGATAGCTGAAGAGCTATTTGCAATCTAACTTCAAAGGCTTTAGTCGGCTGGGAAGCTAAGTCATGCATAAAAGGATGGTAGAGTGGCAAGAAAATACCCCCTACAGATAAATTAGTCAGGGAATGTTCTCTGCTTCTCCCAAAGACTTTCATACAGCCAGATTGGCTTTACCCAGGTAAAGCCCTTTTCAGACACCAGGTTCAGTGATGCAGAGTTCTGGGAACTAACCAGCCAAATCCAACAGAGGAACTGAACAGTCTCTCTGAAAAACAGAAAGGCAGTGGCAAGCATGCAATGGGCTCCTCTGTCATTTTCTGCCACCTCAGCTATTATTTTATTCTAAGGTCTGTCCACACACAAAAGATGCAGAGCTCGAGGCAGCATCTGCTTCTCTAAAGATGCAAAGAAAAGCAAGGAATTCAGAAGAAATCCCACTGTACACAGAGAACTCATTTCCCAAATGATTCTGTAATGCTGTCTTGCTCTTCACACTGGTGTGCAGAAATGCACCCACATTTCTAAAGAAGGCACTTTGCAATCAAAGATAAAGGGAACTGGCAACATTAGATCAGAGTCCACTTATAAGTAAAAAAAACCACCCTGCAATAACTGCATGTGCAGAGTACACAGATCCCTCACAGTTCAGTGCCAGGCAGGAGCTCACATGCCAGCCCCTGACCTCACCCTCATACTTAAACCTTAGGTCAAATGGAACCATGAATTCAGATCTTGCTACCAAGAGGGTGATAAGAAAGGAGATAAGCATGGAAAACAGTCTAGCTTCCCAGCTGATAGCAGCCTGTTGAAGAATAGGTTGTACACATGCTGTATTTAAACAGTTCTAATCAGCACAACTAGGCCAGTTTGATACTCTTCCCCTTTCACATAGTACTACTGCACCCTTGAGTATCTGAAATCACGTGGCTATCAAAGTTATGGCAGCATCTTCAGTGTCCTGTTTGGGCTCAGGAGACATAAACCCTCCCTGGCTGTGGCCAGGCTGCAAGTCCTTTGCAGCAGTGCCCACAAATGATGAGTGGCACCCTAATGAGCTTAGCAGCTCCTCGTTTTCTGAGCATTACAACACAAACCTAACAAGTCCTTCCCAGCAAAGCCGTAGATGCATTAAAACCCAGCTAGACCACAGGAGATGCTTCACTCTGAGGAGCCTATTTCCAGCAGCTGAGTAGATGTTCTTCCTCAAAAGGGTGAGGCCAGCAAGAAACAGTTCCCCTTTGGTAACATTTCTCTTCTCTCTGGAGGCATCTTGAATTTTTCACTGCGTTATTTCCTGCTTAGATTTTCCTTCTCTTGCTGTACTCAGATTTAACTAAGTTGCATGCAGTTAGAGAGGACAGCATCAGGCACATCAACTGAGGAATGTAATATTTTAATTAAAACAATAGAAATCTTTTTTTCTAAGACAAAAAGCAAGAAATACCTCCAAACTGTCCTTTTTAAAACCTGCTCAATGAGGGAAATGCAATTTTTTCCCCCTACTACTCCCTTTGGGTGACAGAAACATAACCCTTGTGGCTGCCAACTGCTGACTGATCCCTTAACAAAAATAATCCCCGTGCAGGACATAACATTCCTCATGGCCTTCAAGAAGATACCAAACTTTTACTATCAAACTATCCCCACTATATGCAAAATAAATTGTATAACCGCAAGTGTTCTAAAGCACCAGAGTGGAAATACCCCCCAGCTGGGCTGCATTCCCACTGCCACTTATGCAGGCATAAAATATGCAAAGAAGAGAGGAGAGGTAAAGTGTGCTGATTTCCCCACCTGTCCCCTAATTAGCAAGCAGGAGGTTTAAACAAACACACGGAAACACTTTTCACCCAGAACAAAATTCAGCTGTGCACCTCACTGCCACAGGATACTGCACAGGCTCAGGAGCGCAGATGGGTTGAAAAATGGATTAGATGTTTGTGGAAGACAAGTCCAGCAGCAGCTACTGAGCTGAGCACTGCTAATCTGCTGCTCGGGAGGGACCCCAGGGGAGCTGCTGAGGGGCTGCTGCATGGCAGCCACTGCAGACTCTCAGTAACCCAGAGGAAATAACCCCCAACAACACAGACAGACAAGAAAAGGTAAAGATGTGCCTTTTCCTTGCTTGCTCACGAGTTAGTCTGAAGTCTCTCCTGCTCTCTCTTGCAGCAGAGCTGTAATCAAGCTCTCCTACGGGTGACTGCTCAAGTGGAAGGGCAGTGTGTCCATGGCAGAGCCCTTCAGCAGCAGCCAGCACCAGGTGATCCGTGCTCTGCTCCTCAGACCCACCACTCCAGCCCTCAGGCTCTTCTAGGCCTCCCCATGTAGATGACACTTACTTTACTCACTTCTTTACTATCTGCTTTAAAGAGCTTTGCTAAAATGCTCGAGATGAGTGAAGCCCTGCAGAAGCTCACAGCAGTACAGCATCACTACAGCCCACCCCTGAGCAGACACAGCTAAACCCCTCTCCATCACACAGCTCTTTATCTGTATTTTTAAAGCAGCATTCCTATTAGACTGCTTCATTAGTTTGAAGTTATATATGAAGTCTTAAAAAGGCAGGTTACTTACTTAAAGAGTTATGTGAAACACTTGTGAGAAAGGCACAAAACCAGGCAAACACAGCTCTGTGCTCATGCATTCCATGCCCTGTTCACTGATCCAGGTGGCCAGCTGGAAGGCACGGGCATCTTTTTATTTTTTAAGCAGTTCTGCAGGAACAGCTGCCGTGGTGGTTTGCAGCTCATCGTTTATTACTTAGCACCGTTTGGCCTCAGCACCTTTTGAAGCACCAGAGCTGCACAATGGTCCTTATATCACAGACCACCATCAATACACCTCACTGGACATGATACTGAAGTTGTGCCTCACTAGAACAATTGCACTGTGCAATGCTCTTGATACCAGAGCTCAGTTAAAATAGTAAAAGTACTGCATAAACTCCCACTTCTCTGACTGCAGCACGTGTGCCCCAGCAACGATCCAAGACAAAGTCATGCAACAAGACTTCCTCAAGCTGAAGCCTGAGCATCCAACCCAGCAGGGTTCACAGCTGCCTTGCAGCCAGACTGGGTGCTCCCAGCACAATGCCAGCACTCAGGGAATTTAAAAGCAATCCCAGCATCAGGACACCATCCTCCATCAGCGCTCTGCTGGGGCCAGGCTGACCCTTGCCACCAAACCTTCACCACCTGCCTGCCTCCCACCGACCTGGAACACACCTCAGCTTTGCAAACCCATCTGCTGTTACCACTTTCCTGAGGTAATTTGGGAGATACATCCCACCTGACACTGTATTAACAAGCAAATAAATTTGTTGAGATTCCCTTGTCAAAATTCATCCTTTCACAGACATCTCCATGGCATACATTCCACTGGTAGATTGCCCTTTATGTCTTACTGTAATTTGAATAATTTCATGCAGTACGAAGGATTTTCATATTTTCCAAGTATTTCTTTTTCCTGACAATAGCAAAATGCTTGTAGCACCATGATAACAGTTGCTCACATTAATCTGCATCCTTCAAAGACAATATTTCAATTATCTGCACTGGAAATTCTCAGCCACATCTGCCGACCAAAATGCCACATTTGGCAACTGCTTAGCAACAAAGACTGAATTAGGAAACGGCCCCCCAGAGCCACATGCCAACATCACACCAGCTCCTGCTTCCACCAAAACAACATTGCCATCACCTCAAACAGGTATATTTTGTTCTGCCTGGGATACACAAGGCACCAGAAATAACAAGCTCCTTTGGGAAAAGGGAAACCTGGAAAAAAGCCGCCTACTTCAGCAATCCCCCCCCAGGCTCCACAGGGAATGTCTCCCTGGTGTGTGCAACACATGTTGATCCAGCACCACGGGAGGAGGACACACTGCTTGGACGTAAGCACAAAACTGTATCTGCTCACCGCCAAACACAGTTCTTTTGGAAAAAATCTGGATGTAAGAGGGCAACTCCCACTCCACACCACCCACAAAAGCAGCAGACATCCGATTCCTTGATCATGACAGCAAAAGGCCCAGGAAAAACAAAACCCCATCTGTCCTTGATGTCACCTAACCTGCACCATCCTCAGCCCTCTTCTTCCTAAGGGTCTGTGCCACTGCACACGCAGTGGCACAGGGAATCTGGGCAGTAGTGAGCCCGAGGACATCCCACCTTGAACACTTGAAGGTGCAGGCAAGGAGGAGAAACAAGAAAGACTGGACCTTGGCAAGACCATCTTTGTTTCTCCTCCTTCTCCCCTCCTCACCATTCTCAGAGCCTTTTCCCTAACTATCTCCCTGACTTATTACTGCCTGAAACAGAGAGAGAGATTGGGCAAAACGCAGGTGAGCTGGTCAAAGGTGTGTGATAATTGCACTTAGCACACTGTTATCAACTCCACATAAACACACAGTCCAAACACGGCATTCGGAGCAGCCAGCAACTCCAAATGCCACTAAAAAGTGCCGAAGTTGAGGGAAAACTGGAAGTTGAACTTCAGCTGTCTGACCCTTTAGCAGGCAAGCCTCCCAAGCACAGGCACTGCTGCCAGCTCCGTGTCCGGGCGGTTTCAGTTCTGGCACAGGCTGTGCTGCGCAGGCTCACGGTGCCCTCCGTGCACAGAGCCATTGCCTGAGCCCAAGCCACCAACAACTTCCTCTATTCAAACTGCTCCTAGAGAAACATTCTTGCAGCAGCCAGAGGAGCAAACCTATCCCACCTATTCCAGCCTGGAGAGAAATGAGAAACTCCAATTTGCTGCCTTGCTATTTCCACCTCATGAGGCCTGTCTGCACCGCTGGAAATATGTGAATGCAGACAATGACTTTATTTTAGCACTATGCAAATAAAAAAAACATTTTAAACTTCTTTTTTTCCCCTTTACCATTTTCTTTCTTCTTTGTTTTTTTAAATATTTTGCTTTCAGGAGAACAAAATTTGAGCAATCTTTTTGTCATGATGAATGGGCATTTCCAAAAGCAAGCACTGCACTTTCATAATAAATCCTGAGACAGCAGTAACATGTCTGGGTCAAAGGAGCCCTCGTGGGCAGGTACATGATGCACAGAGTTAACAATCTCACAAGTTTCATTTTGAGTTCTGCCCCGTCTTCACTAGGTACAAACAAGTACTCCAAACTGAAAATAAAAATTAACAGAAGGGGGGTGGCAAAGTCATGGGCCTCAAAATTGATGCAATACGGAAAAAACGTTCGACTGATGAACTGTATCTATTTAGAGGACTCCAGGAAAGGCACCAGCCAGCAGAAATTTGAATAAGAGCTCGTCTGCTCAGTGCTCTGTGTCAGACACAGACACATATAGAACAGCGGCTGCTCCGGCATCTTCATAACCAGACCCAGAAATTAGTGCTGTTCTGGCGGCTGCCAGCACAATATGTTAACAGCAATTATTTTCTCAATATTTCTACTGATTACCTAACACACTGGCACGTTTTCTCAGTGTCACTGCATGTTGCAACACACGCCGCCATCCAGTAACTTGTCTGCATTCCCTTGGTCACTTTTCACAGCCATCAGATGCGAAACGCAACTGGAATGATAATGGGTTGGAGAAACTGTGAGGAAAACGTGTCACTTCAATGTGAGGCTTCACAGCCTGCATTTATGACATCTGAACATTCAATATCGTCACTGCTAAATCTTCAGTGTTGTAAAGAATAGGAAGAACTCTGAAAGCAGCAAAAGGAAGATGCCAAAAGCTGTCTAACTGTGGATGGTCTGCAGAGGTCAGATCTGCAGATATTATTCCACCATAAGTTACGTGCTATGGTTAAACACTGTAACTTGGATCTAACTTTGCAGTGTGGGAGCACCTACAGATTACATAAACACAAAAGAAGCAATGCTCTACCTATTAACAAGCAGTTCAAGTACACACAGCCAGTCCACCAGGAACTGAAAACTTACAGAAAGTCACTGGTGGAGAAACAGAACAAACTGAGCTAGTGGTGAGACTATTGTCAGCAACAGTGATTTATAAAAAGGAATGGCAATGTCAATTCTATCAGGTATGCAAAATGCAAAAGCCTCAAAGCCTTGGCCTGGTGTGAGAGCAAAAGAACCACTCAGCCTCCCAACCACAGCCTGCTTTCTATTTTTCAGTTACACTCCAGAGCATTTCACCATTTCCAGCTCTGTTATCAACCAGAGACACGTTCTCTCACTCTACTGGAGTTTTTTGGTATCCAAAAAAGCCAAACCACAGTCAGTCAAATACTCTTCCATTCAGGTTTCCTTCCCCCCACAAGCATACACGTATGAGGGGTGTATCATCAGGAACACCAGGTGAATCCTATGCAATCCTGCTCTAAAAAAGTGACCGTAAAAACTGACACTGGGTTTGTTACCTCTTGCTGCTTCCTCTATTGAACATTTGTCTGGTCAAGCCCTCTGCTCTGCTAACCACTCTGCAAGCACTCCAAGAATCAAATCAGAGCCAAATACAAAAAGTGAAATACAACTTAGCAAAAACAAACAGACTCCTCTGCTTCATATACATTTTTGTAGGAGCAGCAGGTAGTCATGTGAAATGAATCAGTGTACAAGGAAGCAGTCCCTGCCTGTGGTCTTCCAGCATCAGTTCTGAAAAAAAAGGTAAGATAACAACCTGCACTTCCACTGCTCCGGGAGCCTGGACATCCTTGCCTTGGTCAGGTTATTCAGGAACTGACCCTCAGCCTTGAGCATCCCCAAGAGGATGCAGGTCTGCAGTCCTGCCTCAGCCTGCTCCCTCCTCAGGACTCAAGAGGCTGAACAGATCACTGAGCTCTCAAAGGGGCCAGTGTAGAGTCACATTTAAATCACCTTTTGAGGGATTTGTGTGCTGCCTTTCTTTTCTGAACAAGCTTAAAGTCCACAAGATCCCCTGAAGTCCCTGTGGCTTCTCGCTGCTGCTGTGCATGGGTCAGGGAGGGCAGAACTGAACCCACAGCTTAAGCAGTTCACTCTCATTTTAATTTCACAGGTTTAGCATGGCTGGTGTAATTCACATGTAAAACCACAGCAGTCATCCAAATCTCTGCTGCCTGGGCATTGGCTGGCTGCATTTCTGGAAATTCATGGTCATAACATGATACCTATTTTTTGAGTTTCCATTAGGAACCGGTTCTGTCAGGCATGATTGCATTTGCAAGAGCTCAGGAGGCAGGAAAATTTGAAAAAGTGTTTATGAGACTGGGCATAAATCACAGCTCTTAGCTTTTTCTCTCTTCTTCAATTAAAAGACTACATTCAGAGCAACCATTTCCCCCATTTACTCTCCCCATCTCCCTCCAGAAATGATGAATCCCACTCCAGCTGTAAACTGGATCCCAGGTGTACCCATATATATTATATACACATAACAGCTACTTATGGGCATAAGGGCTCTTGCACAGTTACTGTGGAAACGAAGGTATCAAATTTCCTGGCTCTTAAGGATCTACCTTCTCAACCTTATGTGCATTTACCTTGAATAAATCACTTCTGAGCTCTTCAGCCCAGAAACATCCCTCAGCAGAGTGAGATCGGGTTCATCTTTAGGAGGCTCCATGTAACTCATCACCAATGTCCCAGGGGCTGCCTCCAACCCACCCAATCCATGGGTGGGAGCAGGGTACGGGAGGAGAACATCCTCCTGCAGGCACAGATGTGCTCTTGCTCAGCTCAGCTCCAAGGGGCATCAACTGCCCCTGAGGCAACCGCTGCAGGTACTGCTAGCACCAAAACCCTCAATAGCTCCTCTCACTGCCTGGACAACACCTGGGCTCTGTTTTGTCTCACAAGAGTTTGAACAACTGAAGGCTGAATTTGGCTCTGCAGGAAAAGGGAATCATTTACCAGCTACTGAAACAATACCCAGCCTGGATGGGGATGCAGCAGCATGGAGCCACACAAGACACGAGGCAGACTCTTGAGGGGAATGTCATCACATCCTGCTAAGGCTCCAGAGGGACAATATGACACTTCAACAAAAAATTCTTCCAGTTCTGGACGTGACCACACAAGAACCCAAAGATGCTTCAACACAAAGAGCAAATTCAGCCCTGATGTAACCTCAGGGACTTCAGCAGAGCTTGTTGTAGGGCTGAGCCTGACCCACCTCGTCTGTGTGTAAGCACAGCTGGGAAATTCTCCCTGGGTAGCTGCAAGAGGACCCACTGCAATCACACAGCTTGTCCCAGGGATGCTGACGCTGTCCTGTGAGAGGCACCTCAGCACCCAGCACGGCATTAAAAACATTCACAACAGCCGGGTGAGACAGCTGGTGACAGCAGTGGCTTTCAAGGTCTCTAGGGCTGTTGGACACTGTGTAACTTCCAGTTCACTCCCCAACCCATTTGTTAAAACTCCCAGCAAGCAGCAGAACTGCTCTCGCCTCATTCATGCTTCAGGATCTTTATTTTTATGATGATCTTTGGCGTTTTTAAGGCGCTCCTCCCACCTCAGTAACTCAGTGCTTAGCCAAACTACCAGGAGGACAGGAGACTGCTGATCCCTCAATTAAAAAGTGCTTTCGTACTTATAAATCTGGAAAAATACCATTGTCAACCATACAGTCTTCCTATTACACACTGGCTATGCATACAAACTGATACATTCATAAGCTGAAACATGAAAGGCATCATCAATATACAACAAAGTGACTCGTTGCAATCCTGTCACCCTCCCCAGCACAAAGGCAGGGCCTCTTCCCGTCACAAGCCAAGCCAAAACAAGACCTGGCTCAGATGGGATGTCAAAACATCAAACTGTACGTACTTAACCTTTGCACTTCCGAAACAGCAAAGATTCTGCGAAAAAAAATTATTAAAATTCTTTCCTTTTTATCTTCTCAAGCACATAGGAAGAAAAGTTTGTACATTGCTCCCTCAAAAATTTCCCTCATATAACAATGCAGCTCGGTTTTTTTTCTTTCATTTTTTCTTTGCCATCTTCTAGTTTCTTGAAAAAGCCCTCTCTGCCCTGCCTTCCTGTCTGGCAGGTTGTGCTGTTTGGAAAGGATCCTTTTCCTCTCATTACTTCGTACTGCCCACATCCCACTGTTCCACCTCTCAGCCTGGTCCCTTGGCTAAGCTTAGCTGGACTTTCTCTGCAGACCTTAATCACTGCTCTGAGATTAGCACGGTTAGGTGTTGCAGACAGATGCAGAGCCCTTCCTCTCCCATACCCACAATCCCTGCCAAACTCTGGCTTAGGAGTATCACACCTGATCTTGAAATCAAACTCCAAGGTCTTGCACGATAAATCAGAGCATTTGCTAGGCTTGGCTGTACCTCCTTTACTTATGGCAAGTCGGGGAGGTTAATTTGCCTGATGATTTGACAGCACTTCACCTGGAACAGATGTTACTGTATCAGCAATCATTGACAAAAATCATGCCTGTTTTGATGGCAAACAGAAGGAGGTCCTTCAAAAGTACTGATCACCTCAGGAAAAACTTCCCTGTGACTTTGCTGGCATCTTCATGAATCCTGAGATTTTCCCAGCTAGAGCACCCACCCAAACAGAGCTGGCCTCGGGCTGCTCTGACTCTTGAAGAACCAAGTATTAAGTAAGTAAGTTCAAACTCTCTGCCCTTTATTGCTTCCTTATGATACTTAATGAGCCTTCCCTATGCTAAGATACCACTCCTGCTCTGCTCCCCAAGCCACACAGTCACTAGAAATATTCGTGTCTGACTTCCCTCTGTTTTGCTGGAGGATTCTCTGAAGGACTCTGAGTTGAATAGTGGTATCACAATAGGCTGAAGCCTGAGGTTCAGCTTTCCAGCCCTTACACAGACTCAATGCCCCTCTCTAACTCAGTTGGAAAGCTGCAGCTCAAATTTCAGCCTATGTTAAGTCACTGTTCAGCTCTGCTCCTTCAGCAAAAGAGAGGGAAGCCAGAAGAGCTTTTTTCTGAAGCAAAAAACTGTGTGGGGAGAAGGGTGGGGAAAGGAAGCAAAAACACATGGAGATCGTTTTTTCTGCATCACAAGGAGCAATGAAAGACGCAGGCAACTTTTCAAACATGTCAGAATAGCTTAGTGTGATTTGTAACCAAGAGGAAGTTTGAATAAACAGCTCCAACAACAAACATCAACTTTTTTGGGGGGAGGAGATGAATAAGGCAGCAATGACCTGCATGGAGACCCTGCTACCACCCTTCTGACTTCTGCAGAGGACTGAGGCACTTCCATCATTTTGTATCACAGAACCATCGATGTGAACTTCTGACACCAGCAACTCATTAAGGAGAAACAAAGACTTAACACGGGCTTCAACGTCAGCATGCTGCTGCCCCATATCACAACCCACAGTATCACATCCCAGCCAGTCCCCCAACCCCGGTGTCAGCTACAGAAGTGCCTGACCCCACACACCATGCTGGCACCTACCCATCTTCCTAAACACTCAGAATTGGCTGCAACCCACTTGCACGAGAGCAAGGACACCAGATAAAACCCCAGAAAGGCAAGGAGATGAGGGATGTCTTCCTCTCTGGCTTTTAGGCAAACTAAGAGTATCCCCTCTTAAGCCTGCCAGACCAGAGCTCAAGGAATCAAAACTCCATTCCTAATTAACACATCATCAGGCCCCACCAGCCAGGGACTCGCCTCCCTAGAGGGGAGCCTGGGCCAGCCTGGATGATGAATGAGAACTCAAGCAGCTGAATTGTTTCAAAGGCTAAACTGGCAACTGCAAGGACAAGCAGGTTTGGAAAGGCATGCAGAAATAACAAAATATCCAGCACAGTCACATTGTTTTCACTGTCTAGCACCCAGACCTGCACTGTGTTACTGCTGCAGAGCTTTCCCTCCGGTGAAGCACCCTGCAAAGCCCACGGCTACGGGAGCAGCTCCTCCTCTCCCGAAACGCAGCTGCTTCTCCGGTGAAAACCTCACAACTGCAAACCACTGGAGGGAAATCCATTCTGCCAGCTTAACCCCAGTAAACTTTCATGAGTAAATTAAATTGATCTACCACACTCGGGACATTTACACAAGACCAGCCCTCCTGACTGCAGCATTCTTGCACACCAGGGACAGCAGTTTCATCTGCTTGCATGACCATTATAAACATTGAGGAGAAAGGTCTGGCATTTGCAAAGATCTGTATTTTGACTGTTCCTTGACACAGCACAATAGGACCAACACGTCCACTGCAGTGATACTCACATTTGTTGCAACAGATCTCCCAAACAGACATGCCATGCAACATAATTCCTGCCTGCTGGCACCACTCCACACTGTTCAGCTCTCTCTCCCCCTTCAGCCACAAATGCCCCGGCAGAGGCAACAAGCTCCACTCTATTATTGGAAGACTCAGTGGAGCACATCCCCCACAAGTCAACTACCTCCCCCTTTCAAATACTCCCTCCTTCCTGAGCAAAGTGAGTATTAAAACCCAGCAACTGTCTCCTGTTGGAACCAGATGGCAGGAATAGCTGGAGAGCTTTCAAACACCCTATACACTCAATACTTCAGTGCAACATGAAAGCCCCGTTAAGCAAGTGTGTGCCTGCATACACACCCCTGCTCAGGGACCACAGCAATGGTAGAAAGTGCTCCATTAACTTCTCTAGAGGCTTAAGTGCCTGTCAATACTCAGGACGTTCACACAGCCTAAATACTGGCCAAACTTTGGTGGCTTCTGCAGTCCTTGAGCTCTCCCGAAGCTATAAATTGCAGCAGGCTGATATTATAAATAAGGAAACCCGAAGACTGCAAATTGATTAAGACCATTACTTTGTGTCACATCTAACTCATTTCCAGCTGGCTTGAGTAAAAGGAAAAGCCACCAGAAACCTCAGGCTCTGATAACACAAAGACAAGTGCAATTCCCCACCCTGTCCAGCTCTGGAGACACGTGCAAAGCTTCATAACTCAGTTCCAGCTCACTTACCTCGTCCATTTTTTCTGACGTTGGAGTCTGGTCACCAGGCACCATTTCTTTAGCCTCCGAGGTCTCAATTTTGGAGGTCCTGCTCAGCTGATCAATGGGAGTCATGCTGGCCTCCGACGTCCCCCGGGAATTCTGACTCAGAGGAGCCGTCCCAGGGATGGGCTCGTCATCATCAGAGTCAGGTAACGGTGTGGGGCTGATGTCCTCCAAGCCTGTGCTGGAAGGGCGCGAGGAAGGCGTCTGACCCCTGAAACCGGGCTGAGAGTTTGAACCGTACGTTGGGATGGGGGAGAGCTGGGAAGATGAGGAGGAAATAGGGCTACCTTCCATTCGGACCTCATTATCCGAGTCATGCTCGTTAAGAAAGGGTAATTTTGTTCTCTGCTCTTTTAAGAGCATCTCAATCCTTGAGTCTAAACTGTTATGCTGCATTTCAGACTCCATGGTGGGGGTGCCAGGGGTCTCACTCCTCTCTGGCGTCTGAGAGAAGGACGCTGTGCTCGGTTCAGGAACAGAGTTCGAGTCGGGCAAGGGCGGAGGCTCCTCTGGTTTCTCCTTCACTGGGACAAAATCGATGCTTGGGGCAGCGCTGCTTTCCACAACCATCTCGGTGGGAGGTGGAGCAGGTCTCCGGTACTCTGTCTCCCTGGAAGTTTGGGGAAATGGCTGCTCGTCAGCTTGGGGAAATACAGCTGGTGCTTGGTAGGGAGAGAAGGCAGATTTATAACTTGAAGAACTAGAGTGGCTCAGGGGAGGAGTGTGAGAGAACTGAACTGGCTCCTGCTGATGGGATTTGAATGTACTAAACTGATGCTCCGTGCCTCGGAACACCCCCGCCGAGTTGTGCACGTAGTGGTGTCCCGGGCGACGGTTGTACGCATCGGTAAATTTCGTCTCGTGCCTCCTGGGTTTGTACCCACTGTCCTGCCCAAAATGGTACACAGGCGTTGTCTGGCGGCTGGAGTAGGTGGAATCCTGGGAGAACGGCGTCCCCAAGCGCGGGGTGTGGGGTGTTCCTTGGGACTGTGGGGTGAATTGGCTGTACGAGTTTGGGGTGTCTTGCCGACAGCTGGAATAGGCTGTGTCATGGGAAAAGGGCGTGCTGCTGTTTGGGGTAACGGAGGATCCCGCAGAAGACAGGGAACTGTCCTTCAGGCGCTTCAGGGAATCCGTCAACTGTAACAACAAAAGAGAGAAAAGCACCTAAACACACACTTTTATAAAGATATTTGTCTAATCCGTTTGGTTTTCAGAGGAGTTGAGTACCCAAGAGTTCATGCTGATTTCCATGGCAAAAAAATAAATAGGTTACAACATCCCTGAAAACACAACCCATTATCCATTATTAACAGTCCCCTTTGATTTAAAAGAAAAAGTCAGGCAAAGAGGAACTTGTCTGCAAGAGGAGGCAGAGGAAAGCAGACACAAGTTTTCCTTGTAAGCTACCCCCAAGAGTATCAGGTGAACAGGAGACTTGCACACCACTTCTAGCTGAAAGAGTTCCACTTTCTAGCAACTATGTAATGCTTGTCTAAACTGCAAACAGAGAAGAAAATAAGAAAAGTCTGAGATGTGAAATTGTCAATTTATCCTTTTTGTGAACAAATCAAAACATACAAATGAGTGAACTGCCAGCCTGCAGCCAAACCCATGCAGCAGATGTGACCCAACATCTTCCCTAACACTCATCTGTAACAAGGGAGAAGGCTACACACATAAAAAGTACAAAAGGTTCTCAACTGCCAGAAACACCATTTTAAAGCTTTTCACAAAGACAAATGCTCAGAGTGTTACTGATTACGGCGTTTGAAACTGAAACCCTGCAAACCTACAGAACAGCCAAGTAATTGCTCTGCAACTCACTTCACAGGCACGTTCAGGGGGTTTCTAGGAGCAGCCCCGCTCCAGCTCAGACTCTGCTGAGTCATAAGAGTGTCACACTAATCATCAGCTCCAGAATCAATTTTCCATAATGCAAAGTAGGAGCTCAGTGAGAATCCTCCTGGTAGCAACAGAGGATGGACTGAGCTCCAGCTCCCCAAGAGCACACCAGGATAGTCAACTGGTGAGACCACAGGCTGGCTGCTCCTCTCTCAAGCACAGGTAGGCAGAGGCCTGCAAAATGACCTGCTTGGAACATGCCAGCACCATCAAACTCAAGCTGAACTCTCACCTGCCTGCTGTGTTCACACATCTCACCCACTCAGTAGTGTGGACGTGCTCTCAGTTTGACCCCTTGGACACCAATACCACAGAGACATCAGTAAAGTTTCTTCCTCAACTGCTCTAAAACCCACAGAAAGGAGCAGGAAGCACGTGGCTGGTTCTTAACAACATCCACACCTCTGCACCCTTAGTGTAGATGTGCTGTGGACCGTTTTTCACTGGGGTTTGTGTATGGCCTGGAGGCAGGGATTGCAGAACTGTCAGGTCTTTGCTGCTCTGCTTGAGGGGAGGAGCAAATCCCAGGAGTAATTTACTAAACTACAACAGCAAACAAGTTTGTTGGCAGACTGTAGTGTCAAAACCACGATGCAAACAGTTAAAAGTTACTCACAAGGCAATAATTCTGGTGGTAATTGGGAAAAAAATCAATTCAGAACAATAAATAACACGTATGAACACAATATCTAGAGAAAGAATCTTAAGGATAATTACGGCAGGGACTGCTCTGGGCGATACCATCAATTAAGCGTTTTGCTGTTAACTCTGAAAAAAGACTAAGAACAAATCTGCCCATTTTTATTTGAGATGTGGAAGCAGCAGAAATGAGCAGTCAGGGTCTACTCATAGCAGGGCTCCCAGCAAAATCATTACTTGCCTCCCTTCTGCCTTTAAAAGCACCTTGCTGGGAGGTAAGGAAGAACCAACCTCTTTATGATTTTGTTAAAAGGATACCGAGGTTTTGCCTTGATGCTGTTGGGGTGCTTGGTGGGAGGAGATATTTATCTTTTTCAGATCAATGGGATTTTCATGTTCAATGTACAGCTATTGCCTGTCCTGAGAACACCTGATCACAGAATTAATGAAATCATGGCATTTTAAGAAGTTATAGGAGTACAGAGAAGTAGAGAGAAGGAAAAAACAAATCTCTGCCAAATCTCTTTCAAATTCGATGTCTTAAAATGAGTTCTTAAGTCACAATGAGGAGCCAAAGTACATTTACGCAAGCCAAAGAGGCTGATGACTTCACACAAACAGGCTTCCCTTCCCCCTGGCCCTCTCATCCCAGTGGGATTCACAGGGAAGCAGATAATCGTGCAAAACCACATAGAGAATTGTGCCCTAAATATCGAGGGACCCCTGGAAGCCTGCAGGAATTCTGTCCACTGCTTTTATGAAAAGCTGATTCCAGCAACTAATTAAGATTCCGGAAAATTGATGCCACTATTGAAGTTCAGACACCTTCCACCTCTTAGCCTTTAAGCAAGGCTGAAGTCCGTGCGCGCTGAGGATTACACACCGCAGACGCCAGGCCAAATGTACCACTGTAAATCATTTCCCTGACTTCAAGGGAATAATCTCATCTCAGGGACAGATCTGATCCAGTCCTAACTGCAGGAATTTCTAATGTTAATAGGGCACGTTCTGTCGGTTCTGTAGGCATTTTTCACTCAGAAAGACAAAAAGCACTTCCCGTGCAAAGCAGGCACAGATTAGCCACATGCTCCACGTTCAGAAGTACATTTGCTATGGCAATTATGAGCAAGTTCTATTTAAATTAGTAACATCCACTAGAACTACAGCAAGAAACAAAAAAGAAGCTATATTAAAAATGTTAAAATGCTAATGTTTAGGATTTTCTAGAAAGTTATTCTTTAAAAAAAGCCAAGCACACCTACCTGGAGAGCTTCGTTCCCAGTTGGGGACACGTCCTGTTCGGTGCCCACAGGGAGGGTCTGAGGAGTGTAAAGACCATTAACGAGCAGTTCATAGAATCTCATGCGGGTTTCACCTGCACAGACCACAATGCAAGAGTTGACTAAACAGAAATATCACAATCTATGTAAAAATACACATTCTTGACACTCACATGACCCTGCCACCCACTGCATCCACGCAAGAGAAGAGCATTTATCACCTCTGAGCTCGCAGGGATCATTTTTAAATAATCTGCTGGACAAGTGAAGTCAGACACTCCCTTCTCCAGCCAAGACAAGGAGGTTTCTAAATCCTTTTCCCTCTTCTCAGCCTCCTTGGCAGCTCTGCTCTCTACCATGCTTTCTGGAGCACAGCCGTTTCCCTCCTCTCCAAAGTGCCAAGCAAATAGCTCGCAGATTTGAGAAGTGAAACTCTCACCCAAGGGAGAAGCCTCTGCCAACACCCAGAGCCACTTCAGAAAGCTCTCCCCACACACCTTGCTCATAGAAACTGCCTGTTACTAATGCAAACACAATGCATGGGAATGCTGAGGACAAAACCGTTAATGCTGTCTTTCCAAAAAGACAACAATTAATCCTTTTTTTTCCCCCCTAGTTTAAGGGGAACTCAGTGGCATCCTTCAAAGAATAAAGCCAGAGAAGCAAACCGTCCCATATAGTGTTACTGAGCCTCAGCCTTTTCATTCCTAAAGTCTACAAAGACCCAGTTTCTTAATATTGAATTTTTCATTACTACAAAAACTTAATCCTACTTATTTTGCAGTCTGTAAGAAATCTGTCATCAGCTTCAAAGGCAACAGAATCAGACCCTGAAACTGTCTGAATTTTGCTCTGAAAGATAAAGAATATGTAGGAAAAATGGACAGACCCAGCACCTGAGCCCAGAAAATTAATTCAGGCAGTATCTCCCCAAAACCAGGACTATTTTCATGAGAAAGTCCTGCAGGATCAAACCCCAAACTCCCTGTGAATTCAAAAACAAAGCACCCCTCAGCACAATTCTGTCCTGAAAAAGACTTATTTATCTTGAACAAATGCTGCAGATGGAGTTATTTGGGTATCAAATCTCATTTCACAAAGTCCTGAGCCACATCCTCAACTATGTAAACTGTTTTAGTTTAACTGAAGTCATGACAAAATAGATCTCTTCACTGGAAGAGTTTGAAGATAAGCTTGAAATATTAACACACACCACCCACACATGACACTACAACACCACAGATATGGAAGTGTTAGGCTTATTTTCACTTGTTCTTAAAAAAATATAAAGTAATTGTTACAGTTTCATAGTTCTTCCTGGATCCCAAACATAATGCAGGAAAAGTTACAATTTCAAAGAGGTTCATGAATGTGAAATGATTCCTAGGTAAGACAGGTAATTACTAATTGTGTCCAGTCTGTAGATGGATAAACTGAGCCAGAGAAGTTTCTTTAAACAACCCTGTCTCAGATGAGGAGACTGGATTTATTAGTTTCAGATTCCCAGGCCTATGTTCGTGCCAGACAGATAAAAATGACACTTTCACTCCTAATATTTATTTTGCTACACTGTGAAAACAAAGTTTTTAACCAACCTTTCATTGTCTTGCAAAGCAGAATACTAGAAAGAAATGTTGAAAATTATACATATGTATTTTAAGTACGTCCTAACCTGCTAATGCTATTTTAGGAACACCATTTTTACTTGATTCTGACAGATTATAGCACACTGACAATCCTACTCTTTTAGAACGAAAGAGAAGCAATTGTGTGAAAAAAAAATACATTAGGAGCATAAAGCTGGCAAACAAAACAGCAGTGCAATTTGAAACTGACTTCAGCATTTTCTCCCAAGAAATAGAAGCATAACACCCCCTCCCCCCCCCACAATTTCCCTGATGTGCTACAAACTTTCTGGAACAGCTGCCTGGTCAAGACTTGCAGTGTAGTTTATAAACGGAGGAGAACAAGGAGGAAGGCAGTATAATCAGCTTGTTTAAAATGATTGTCGTTAAGACATCCATCACTTACAAAACAGCTTTAGCTTATATTATTAAATCTGCAAATGGTTAATTTGTCCTTAAATATGATTTTTACCTTCAATTTCAAAACAAGGGAAGGAGCCTGTCTGTAAAAATTATTGATACTAGAATTTCAAAGCATACACATGTAAGGTCAAGCCTAGCTCCCAACAGAAAATATTATACTACTACTGTGATTTTTCTTCTAACAGTGGTCAGTAGTGTCAACAAACATCCTGTTCTACTCTATCACATGTGGCACACCAACTGCTGTGCTGGTTGTGCACTAAACTGTTGAAACCTTTTAATACAGAACAAAAATACCAGCATTTTAAAGAAAATGGTGTTATCAATGTCTTTTTCCCAAGAAATAGTGCAGCACATCAGTTTTAAGCTAGAAATGCCACCTTCGGAATGTAGACATACAATCAGCAACCGATCCACACCTCCTCAGTTTTAGATATTTTCTAAAATTCAGGCAGATTTTAGCAAAGCCCTTTCGCTAGCACGCTTGGAGGAGAGAGAACAGACCAAACGCAACACCTTCACACTTCCAGAAACTTTGTTGGGCTTCTGAGGGCTCCGTGTGGGGCTGGGAGCTGGCTCCTCCAGGACAGGGAGCTGCTGTCACTTTAAGAGCCAGTCTCACACTTACACACTCGCACACACTGACAAGTGCTGCGTGTGCACTCTGCTGTGCCAGCCCCCAGTCCTCTCTAAGTATCAATGAAATGCCAGGCACGCAGAGGACAGCACCCAGCCCCGCTGCAGCCGCCGGAATCCACACATTTGGGTCCCAGGAACCACCAGGACTTGCCGGAAAATCCCAAGTTTGCAAAAGGCAGGTGCCACCGGGTCCAGCAGCCCTGGCAGGTGGCTGAGAGGGATCAGCCTGGAGCAGAGAGATGGGGGACACGGGAGGGCAGCGAGCAGGGACAGGGATGGGCAGGGGAGAGGCAGGGGACAGGCAGGATGGCAGCATTTTGCAAATTACAGGGCTGTCTCTTAGCAACAGACAACACATTTGGCTCCACGTGACTCGCCCAGGCCCCAGACACCAGACCCGCTGCCGGCTCCCTTCGTATTTTTAATCACCAGGTCCCTGCCCTCTGCAATAGCCTCTGTGGTGGGAGTGGGACAGGAAGGGGCTCTGCAAACCCCAAACGCGTGAGGCCCGAATGTGCCCCCTCACCTTTTGTATCCAGCTCCACGTGGATGATGTTGCCCATGACGGAGGTGTTGTGAAGGTGCTGCACAGCCTCCCGGGCACCCTTGACAGTGGCAAAGACGACTTTGGCAATGCCCAGGTGCTTCTTATTCTTGGGGTTGTAGAGAATCTCCACCTCTTCCACTTCGCCGTATTTCTTGCACATGTCGGCCAAAAAGTTTTCACGGATGTTGTCGTTCAGCTTGGCAAAGGTGACCTGCTTGGGAGGCACTGGCCCCACGTAAAATTCATCAATCTGGAAACGGGCATAAGGTGGGGAACAATAAAAATAATTGGCATTGTTAATGAGTGTGGGAGAGGGCCTAAGCATGGCACGGGAGGGAGGGGGTTAAAGCATCCTGCAAACTTTGGGGCGATAAAAAAAAGCCTCCGAGGCTGTGGATGAACCTCAGAGCTGAGCAGAGGCTCTGCCGCTGCAGCCATTCATTGGAACCGGCTCCTTTCTGGGCTACAAAGATGCATTTTGAGCAGTACTGTCAGAGGAGAGTCCTCCCTGCTGCCCCCCACCCGAGAAGCCCCAGCTCCAAAACCTTCAAGTGCTCTCGTTAGACAGATGCATTGATTTCTTGTTATCCTCATAGAAGAGGATTATTGTTAAACAGTTTGCTAAATAACAATGTTAATAGGAATATGACTGTCATTTAAACGGTCCATTAAACTATTTGGAACTTAGGCTTCACTCCCAGATAAACAAGTATACAGAGCTAGAGGCAAAAGACAGGGCAGTACCTTGAATTTGGGGACAGACAGCTCCAACTCCTTAGTTTTGGTCCATATTCGCCCTATTCTGGGATCCCTGACACAATCCACAGGAGCGATCCCCGAGTTCTGCGAGAAGGAGGAGGAGGAAGAGGAGGAGAGAAAACACAGAAACAGCAACAACAAAGCTTGAAATTTAAGACAAAAACACAAGAAAAAATAAACCCCAAGGAAGCACGGGCTGTCTCAAGGGAAGGGGGAAGCGCGCGCACACACACACACACACACACACGTGTCAAATTGCAATACTGCTGGGAAATGCACACAGATTGGAAACACAGAAAAAAGCCGCAGGTTTGGGCTCCTGACAGTTGAATACACAGTGTCAGGTGGCTGTAACTTTTGTAGCTGTGCGTGTCCCCCCCAGACCCCCTTCCTACACACATGCGCTACGGCGGGGATAACCACGACCCAGAGGGACCCCCAGCCCCCAAAACGCCGGTAAGACGGAGGCTGGCAGGGGGAGACACGACACAATGGGGGAAACCCGGGAGCCCCCCACTCACAGGCATGCTGAAATGTTGCCCATCGTAACGGTAGAGTTTGTGCTGTCCTTTTTTCAGAGCCGGGTCAATAATCAACTTGTAACTTCTCCAATGGTGATTTCTTTTCTCGACAGAAGTGCTGGCTTGCGTGCTGTTCTCCATTCCGTTGATCCAACCTGAACGCGGGGG
>VZRV01002663.1:102919-140454 GCA_013398115.1 Falcunculus frontatus
CGGCAGCGCGGCGGGCGCAGCCAATGGGAGCGCGGCTTCCATGAGGCTTGAGTTATTAGACGGCGGGGTAAAAGCACCGCGCGGCAGAAGCCAAGGAGAGGCCGCGGGACCCGCAGCCATTTTTCTGCAGTGGAGCGAAATGGCCAACTGGGCTTTTCCTTTGTTCCATAAAGGGGGATCCGCCATGTGAATCCACACCACGCGGGGTGGTGGGAGCCTCTAGCACGGTGCCAGACGACTCACTGAAGAAGGAAGATTTAAATATATATATAGATATATCAAACCCTTAACAAAAAAAAAAAAAAGAAATGCGGATTTTTTTTTTTTTCTCCCTTATGATTCGGGATCCATCTTTGTCTTGTGTAACTAGGTCATGGCACACCCTATGTCAGCAGTTAACAATTTCGAATGCCAACAAAAAAAGAGTAAATACATTCTTTTTATATTTTTTTCGTTGTTTTGGGGGTTTTTAAGCTTTAAGCAGCTCTGATGACTGAACAATAAATTTGAGAGACTTCTCTCCTGTATTAAACACTTGATTCCTGGCCATTTTTATTAACTCCTTTGGTGCTTAAAAGGTAATGTTTTAAATATAGGTATAGGAATAGTGAATTCTGGCAAAAAATAAGGCAATTTTACTATGATAAGCTTTTTTTTCTTTCTTTCCTCTTACATTGTAAGTACCCAATCCATTCTGTCCTTGCTAAGTGTAGTTTTCATGTTAATGTTACTGAAGTGGTCCTTATTGCTAAGCCTTCATTTGCATGTCTTACGTTTTTGTCTGTTTAAACCAATTTATGCTTTTTGAAATATTTTACTTATAAAGCAATATATCTGGCTAAGATACGCTTAAAAGTTGCTTAGAACCAGTAAATGTTAACTAGGTGTTTTCACACTGACATGTGCAGCCTAAAAGTATTGAGGAGAATATTTTTAGTGTCTGCGTGCTCTGTGGAAAAACACTGAACGTCCTTTTTATGTACAGAGTAAATCTGCCACAGGAAGGTAGATTTAAGCCTCGAGCAGGAGTCCTCGCCTGTGTACGGTCAGTCAACATAGCTGGACTTTTTCTATAGCTTTTCCCCCCCTTTTTTTTCCTCTTTTTTTGATGCTAGACCACTGCCATACAACGATCCATAACTTATCTTAACAAGATCCGCTTTGGCTTGCAAACTTACGAGAGAAGTGGTGTTACAGATCATATATATATATTTATAGCCATTATTTTAAAAAAGAGTAACAACTTCACCTTCAGAGCTGCATTCAACTATGGTGTGCGGGTAAGTAAACCCTTTTGCCCTTGCAGAGGAACAAATAGCCCAGGCCTGTAGCTAATGGTATTGTCCTGGGTGGAAAGATCCCAATGGTCGTCTGAAAGCGGTGGCGATCTCCTTCTCCTCAGAAACATCTAACAGTGCCTCTGAAACGTCTGTTTTCAGGGAGGGATTTGATTTCTCTTTCTGCACAAAGCTCTTGGTCGTCCTCAGCCCTGGGTGGGTTTGGTTTTTTTGTGCGGAGAGACGCTGCGAATCCATTGCAGGCGTTACGTGGCTGTTAAATTGAAAGCACCAAAAAAATAAAAAGATCTGCCTGTGAACAGTAAGATGTTAGTGAGGTTGATGTTAAAAAAGGCGAGAAGGCGGTGGTGGTGGTAGTAGGGATCCCTTACATGTTTTATCCGTCTAATTACAGAAGCTCGACAAAAAACAGGCAACAAAAGGGGGGGGGGGGTTTTTCACCACGGTGAGTCTTAATGGCGGATGTCTCCCTAGAACGCACTGTAAAATCCTTCATACCGAGAGGCAGTGACTTGGAGAGAGGGGGGGAAAAAGGAGGTCTGCAAGTATATCCAAAATGAGGGAGCTTCCTTCCAAGTGAGGGACCCTTTGCAGCCTGAGTGTTACAGTTGGAGAGCCGTGACGCAGTTGATATTCACAGCAGTTGTGCTTTAGTGCCGCCACCCAGCCCACGAAATGGCCTCCCCGCCGAATTCTGGTGGGTTTATTATGTGAAAGGCTGCGGCAGCACCGTGTCCCGGGCGGCGGGAGGGGCGGCCGGCGGTGGGCACGGCGTTCCCGGTCGCGCTCCGTGTTGTGTGAGGGCAGCCGCCATCATGGCTTCTCCTTCCATTCGGCGCCGCGTTCTCCTCAGCGCTGGGCGGTGGCGCCGCGGGCTCTCCCCCACTGCCTCCCGGCGCTCCGCGTCCCGGGCGCTGCAGGGAAATGGTGGGTTTGGGGTGGGTTTTTTTTTTGTTTTGGTTTGGTTTTTTTCCCCTTTCTCTCCCCTTTCCCGCCCCCCCCTTCCCCCCAGCGCTTTGTGAGGGGCTGTGGAAGAGTGAAGCCGGGCAGGGAGCGGCGGCTCTTTCTCCCCGCGCACAACATGGCGGGAGCGCCCTGCGGCAGCGGGGCTGGCGGCGCTCCAGCCGGGCCGGGCGGGGGGGCGGCCGGCCGGGAGGACAAAGGCAGCTCGGATAATGCCGGCGCAGCCCCGGCTGCTATAAATAACACCGCCCTTCCCCCACCGCAGCCTCCCGCTCGCTTTATAAACACCAAGCCATGGAAGTTGCCTAATGCAGAGGTGGGGGAAAAAAGAGGAATAAAAACCACCACCCCCTCTTCCCTACACACACACAAGGGAAAAAATAAAATGCACAAAAATATTAAAGCCCGGGCAGTGTGGGGGACGGGGGGAACCAGCAGCGCTGGCCGCGGGAGGGGCCGGGCGGCGCCGCCACCTCCCCGCCCGGAGCGGGTGCGCCGGGGGGAGCGCGGCCGCCGCTCCCCGTCACATGGCTCTTTGTTGTTTTCCTTCTCTGCCTCTCCTGGGCTGTTCCCCCCTCCGCCATCACCCAGCCGGGGCAGCGCTGCCCTGCCTCCTCCGGCCTGCAGCGCCGAGCTCTTCGGGCCCGCACGGGCAGGGCTGGCGCGGAGCCGGTGCCGCGCTGCAGTGGAGCCGCCATGGCCCCATGAGGTGTTACATGTGGCGTCTTTTTTTTTTCTTACTTTTTTTTTATTTTTCTCCTCGTGGTTTGGTTTTTTTCGTGGTTTGTTTTTTTGTTTGGTTTTTTTTTTTTTTCCCCCCGAGCAGATTCTGCTGCAGCTCGCTTTGGGTGGAGGCTGGGGGTTATCTCGGAACTTCACAAGCCTCGCTGTGCTCTGCGGGGAATTGCAGCTTGTGCTCACTGCAGACCCAGAGTAGGTGAGCCAGGAAAGCCTGGCTTGAGCAACCACTTCAGAGGGCAGGACAGGGAGGAAAAGCAAACACTGTAGAGAGGTGGCCTCCCTGGTAAGGCTAGAGCAGGACCGTCCTGCGGACCCTGAGGGAGGGAGAAGGTAAGTGGCTGCTTGGCAGAGGCTGCCTGCGGGAGCGGCATGTGCCGGGCAGGGTGCGCCCTGCCCGCAGTTCCTTCGGCTCAGCACCAGCCGCTCCGTGGGTTTGTACAACCTGTGCTGTGATATGTGCCGAGGCTCAGGGCTGTTTTCCTGCGAGGGAGCAGGGTGCTGCCGCGAAGGAGGCACCGCAGCCCGCGCCTTTCGCAACGACTGCGCTCATCGCTCCATTCCTCGCTCCCCCCCCCCCTCGCTCCTCACCGGGTCAGGCTCTATGTCGAGAACAAGCGACAAACCGTCCGCACAAAACAGAACACGTTCCCATGGAGGGGGAGAAAACCAAACAACCCAACAACAAAACCAAAGCGTTTCCGCAGTGCCAGGCTGGCGTTGTAGCGCTGCGAGCCCTGTCGGGAGCTGCGGCGCTCGGAGCCGGGGCCGCCCGAGCCGCCGCTCGGTCCCTGCCTGGCTGGGAGCGCCAGGCCCGCGCTGGAGCCAGCGCTGAGCACCCGGCCCGGGTCACGGCGGCTCTCAGTGACCGTCTGCTGGCAAAATCGGAAGGAACGGTGACGTTGTTCTTAGCTGAACACCATTAAAATGCTCCTATGATATCTCTCAATAGAGGTGAAAAGCATTTCAGCTTCCTGGAAATGGCCGAAAGAGGCGACGTGTAGATCAAAGTGCGGCGCAGAGCTGGGCTCGTGTTAGCAGGGGTTTTTGAACTGTAGTGAAAACGTTTCTGCAGCTTGCATCGTAATGAGTTAAGTCAGCACGTGAAGCGACTAAAAAAGGCATATTTAAACAGCATCGGGCTATTAGCTTTCCTGGGATTTAAGATTTATGTTTAAATATATATTTGGCTGTTAGCAATACCAGCATTTAAACCGTAACGTTGATCTGTTCAACCCTGAAGCAAACCAGCTCTGCCTAATGCAGCTTTGAAGCGACACAGCCAGACCATAATACTGTGGGAGCTTAGACAGCTTTGTCTGTACTTGCATCTCTCTGCATATTTTTCCAGGACTCTGATCTTTGTCTGCGATTAATCATTGTCCAGGACTGCTGTTCCCGGTGGTAGAATCCATGAAGTGCTCCAGCTGGGAGAGGTCCTAACGCGTGTGCCTGGCGCTGCGTACGTGCAAACCAGGGCCAGAAATTGCTGGGGCAGCAGGCGCTGGACAGCGAGCCTGCCGTGCCGCCCCAGTGAGTTGTGTGGGTCCTCAGCACTTCTGGAAGTTGTTTTTGTAAGTCTGAGCCGAACATTTCTTTCCGTTTTTAGAGTTTCTAAATGACTATAATGTTCAGTGTAGTTTAAAAGTCGCCAAGGCAGTTGAGACCGGTTGTGCTCTCAGAGTGGGTGGTTTCATGGCTGAACCTCGTATCTGAAAAGCGAAATGTTCTGGTACAGCGTGTTTAAATCCCAGAAAGGTCAAACCAGACTTTCATACTTGAGTTAGATTGACCCTGGTTTGCTGCGTGAGACTCTTTAGATAAAGAGATCTTTCAGGGAAAAGGGGGAAAAAAATAATTTTTTTCTCTGAACAGCTCGTGGTAACTCTGTGCACATTCTTGAAGCAAAGGAGTTTGTTCTTGCCCACAGCGTCCCTCCCCGGCATTGTTGAGTGGAAAACTCTTATGCTAATTATATCACTGGCTGTTATCAATAAGAAGTGATTTAATTTCTTTGGCAAAGTGTCGCAACAAGAGCAAATTAGATTGAGAGGCAAAGTGAAATAAAAAATATGCAGCTGTTCTGCCAAACAATGATCCTGACTGTTTACAACATTTTGTTTTAGACTGCCTTGTACACAGAATCCTTTATGTTGAAGGTTTTCAAGTCACAATCCACTGCTTGTGCAAGGAAACTAGATTAATAGATTATGAAAGGCAAAAGAGACCAAGGTTCATCTGGTTCAATTTCCTGCATTATGCAGGTCTCTGGATTTTTGTGAGTTTATTGCTTTTTCTCATTTGAGAGAACTGCAGCATAGCTGCATCTTAGATAAAGATCAGATTTTCATTTTCAAATGGGCTATGAAAGGGAGCAAAATAAGAGTAAATTGATTCCATCAAAAATCTACCTGACAGACTAGAAATCAAAGTACCTTTTTAAACTTGTCTAGTTTCTGTTTTCAGTTTCTGGATGTGTCTGCCCCTCAGTCTCCTTGGCAGAGGAATGCTCCATGACCAGATTTCCATCCCCTCGTAGCCGTGTGCAGGCTGAGCATTTAAACACTCCATTGCAGGCTGCAGAGCTCCCCCTCGGGTCCATCTTTGCTAATCCTGTAATTGTTCCTGCTCTAGTTTGTCACCATTTTGATCTGGGCAGAAGGGGACGGAGCCATCGGCAGTGACCATGCCCGAGCCAACAGCCCTCCTGGCTCAGATGTGTCTGTCAGGCATCCAGGGATTACACCGGCCCATGTTCAGCTGGTTTCCCAGCAGGGCTGCTAAAATACTCTCGGATCTACTCCTTCTTAGGATGACAGCTCTGTACTGTAGGATCGTGCTCTTTGTTTTGCATGTATGGCTTTACTCTGGTCCTCTTGAAAACCCTTAGACAGTGTTGTTGCATGCAATGGCCTTTCTTAATTATTATTTTTATTTGATATTCCTTCCTGATACTGCCGAGTGTCACCTACAAACTTGGTTGGTCATGATTTTATATTTTCTTCCAGATAAACAACCTATCTGCACTGTGGGTGTTTCCTGGTTCCGGGTGTGTGTACACACACCTCAGCAGTGTCAATATTGTGTCAGGAGGAGGTCTGGTTCTACACCATCCCTTGCCACACCCCAGTTGCATGGGAAGAAAGCCCAGTTTAGGAGCTGGAAGGGAGCCAGAGGCACACTGCAGCATTTGCCTGCCCTGGTGTCTATTATGTAGCCATTAAATAATGCAGAGCACGAAACAGGTGGTTGCAGGACCCATAAAAGAAAGATGAGAGGTCTGGGGCAGGGTGGTTACAAAGTACATTTTGAGACCTTCCTGTTAGATGGGGTTTTTTTAGAGGTGGTGCCTTACTACATACTCTCTATCCAGCTATTCATTCAAGACCTAAGTACATTAGGGACTCCTTCCCCCCTGCCAAATTTGATTTAGATTGGAGGAAGGAGTGGGGAAAATGACATAGAACAACACAGTTGTATTAGACAGTTTTATTTTTAGGAAACCAGGCTAAGAATATCAAAGGAATATTGAATAGGAATATGGACAGGGTATTTGCCTGTTCAGATTTTCTTGCCATGAAATTTTTCATTCCTTCCTTAGAACAGCAGATGATCTGTCTAGGGAATTGTCAGCCGAAATAAGCAACCTGCTGACAGATTTCACCTGTGTCCCAGCATGCTCTGAGGATGCATAGGACGTGAGCCTTGAACAATGACAGGGGATCACTAGGCTGTGTTGTTTGGCTGCCGGGGTGCAGAGAGGCATGGTGACACCCAAGAGTGGAACAAACATTTACTGTGTTTAAGATCCAGACAAATTTTGATGGATATGTTGGCTATTTGCCAGAGCTGAGGGGGTTTTTTTGTTACTTTTTAAGCTGTATGTGATCATATTATTTCTGCTAGTATTATGACAAAGCCACCTCTGTAAGGTAGGGAGTGAGTGCTTTCAGAGATCTAATCTTTCTTGAGCTATGAAGGAATAAAGAAGCTGTTTCAACACCTGACTTGCAGAATGTTTTGTGTTGCTTCTTGCCTATTGAAATGCAGCTGCCACTGAAATGCTGTGATCCCATCAGGATGTAGAACTGGTTATTTTTAAGAATGCTTTCAAGCTTATAAAAATAATGAAATAAATCAAGACGGTTGGCAATTCTAATCAGCATTCTAAAGCCATCAAATTACAAAAGAGTTCAGTGCTTCGTGGCCCCTGAACAGTACAGTTTTACAAAAATAGAAGAGAAAGAATGAAAAGAATGTACCATTTAAAGATGCCGGGCACTTACAAAGCTTGCATCAAAAGGAAATGAAGATACAAATAAGTAATCTAAAAGCATATTTATGCATTAAATTACTCGTGTCTCTGGACACTTCATTAAACAGTCTGAATATGATGGTAGCTGGGGACCTGGGAGCCTTTTTAACACATGCAGCACATACAAGGAACATTCTGATTATAAGTGATGAAGTATAAAACGTTGCAGCCAGAAACCGATGACAAAGATCAAATGGAATGAGTTCAGCTTACAAATCAGAGCAGTGTCTTCCCACTGGTGCGATGTGACACGAGACCAAGACTTTTGTTTTGCCCTTGACATTGCCACTATTGCTCTCAATCCCGCAGTTAAGGATTTGCATCTTGATTTATTGTTTGACAGGACAGTGGGGAGTGCCCCAGCTGGTTCCCCGAGCCCTGGGTTGCGGCTGAGTGGGCCCGAAGGTGCAGGATCAGTGAAGGCTGTGCCGTCCGTGGCTCCCTGTGCTGCTGCACTACAGCAGATCCCAGTTGCTAAGCAGCTGCAGGGCTGTCTCTGCCTGTGCTGTGCGAGGGGAGCAGCACGGGTTCCCCTTGATTGCCGGAGAGGAGCCGGCAGCATGGAAACGGGAGCAGTGGCCATGGCAAAATCGTTCCGTTGCTGGCTGGCTCATGGACCCGCTGGCAAAAACGCTGGAGCGAGGAGAAGGGACACTCGGTGGAGCAGGGGGTGGCAGGAGGGGAGGGGAGAGCAAGCATATGTGCACAGCAGAGGTTACAAAGACAGCAGATCCTGGCAAAGCAGGGGGCACACACCGAGGAGAAAGGAATGGGAGAGAGGCCAAAGGCACAGTGCAGAATTAAAAAAAAAACAAACCAGGAGGAGAGTGTGGCATATGGAGAGGGGAAATAAAGCAGAACTTGCACAGCCTGCGAATAATTGAATAGAAAACACAGGAAGAGGGAAGGAGCTTGATTCATTACTGCCCTTCACCTTGTGGAGACAGCTACACCCAGGAAGAGGAGGTGTGGAATACAACAGCATCCTTCATGTTTCACGGTGAACTGTGGGGTTTACATTTCAACCCCTGCCATTTGTGGTTTTCTCCTTTCATAGCCCATGGCTTTTGTTCAGACTTGATTCCTGCATGCTCTGTTCTTATCTTTGTCTACTTTCTGATTTATTTTTGAACTTGCTTTAGCTTTTTAAAATTATTATTATTTTTAGGTAAGTTTTAAATTAAAATACCTTTTCCAGATATTTTAATTGTTTCAACCTTCAAGAGGGCAGGCTAGTTTCTAACTGAAGTTAGTTTCCACTAAATCCACACAGCCATTGCTGCATTTCTCCCTGTCTCTCTCCTGGGAGCTGCTGCTGGAGGACAGAATTCTGTTTTCTTCCTGACACCTTCCCCTGCACGTTGTCTTTCCCTTTCCCTGGGCAGTGCCTGCCAGCAGTCCGGAAGGACTCGCAGTTAGCAGCGTGCAGGAAGTGGTTCCTGTGGCAGTAAATTATCACAAGCGCCTGACGTGTTGCGTAAAGGGGAGTAAAAAAAGTGTCACGAACATCTGCAGGGGGTTCTGACCAAAAGGGATCCTTAGTTCCACCACCACTGCCCACATGAAAAAGCACTTCATGGTGTTGGCGCCTAACGTGCAATTGGCTGCAGAATAGGAAATGCCAGTGGAGCTGGCAGGGAAGCAGGAAAGCTGGACATTCCTCCCTCTGCTCCTCCAGGCGCAGGGCTGAGGGGCACGGCTTGTACAGCAGGGTGGGGAGAGGAATTTAAGCTCGTGCAGCTGTTGCTCCACTGTGACCAGCCCAGGCTTGCTTGGAGGCCTTTCTACTGAGAACACTTTTCCCCAGGTCCAAAAGTGAGTCCTAAAAGGAAAATGGAGGTGCCCACTCAGATCTACAGTGGAAAGGATTTGCTGTGGGTGCTGTGGGTGTAGTTCAAGCCAATAAAATACTTGACAGATATTCAGCCAGATGTGTTCTGTACTTAGAAATTTTTTGTCTAAGATGTCTGATTTGGGGGGGATGCTGTATTTGCTTCCTTCTTCCATTTGCCTGGAGCCCTTATCTTTGAACAGGCACTGTCTGTACTATTGTTAGACTCCCAAGACCATTAAAGGTCTTGGGGCACTGACATTTTACAAGCAGATTCAGCTGCCGTTCACACAGGAGCATTTTTAGCCTTATGAGAGATGTAAGTTTAATTAGAACAGTTTTAACCAGGAAATCTCTCCACCTTAAGAAATCAGAGCTTCTATGTTAATCCCAGTAAGCAACTGGGAACTTGACAATGTGCCTGTTGTTATGAGGCGATTCAGGAAGGGTGAGATGTGTGTAGGAAGGGAGAAACGCACAGGAAATGTGCCATCAAGGACAGAGGTGTGGAGCAGGGCAGGGCAGCGTGCCAAACCCAGCACATTCAGCTTGCTGCTCTCTGTGCCTGCCCTCACACCCCACACCACTGCTTGAACACCTTCCTGACCCGCTCCGGTGACTCTCACTGAGGACATCCAGCCAGGCCACTCTGCACTGTCAGCCCATCCAGCTCCCACAAACCAGGCACAGGCCAAGAATCACAGCTCTAAAGCAAACATCACTCAATTACAGCCCGAGTTTATTTCCAGCGCCTCAAGTTATTAATTAACCTGCTCTGAGCATCGCTGTTCCTGTGCAGGATTTGCTCTGGCCAGGTTATGGCTGCTCTCAGGTCTGAGAGAAACTCAGTCTGGGCCTGTCTTTTGCCTGGCCATGCTCTGACAAGCCACAAGCTCCTCTGGCTCCTGCCAAACCTCCACCTCTATGAATGAGCAGCTTGCCAGCCAGACAACGATAGAGCAAACGCTTCCCGCTTAGCTCTACTCATACATCCAGCACTCCACAAAAAGCAGGCAGAAACTGTGGTGTCCCCCATATAAACAGATCATTTTATCATCTCTTCAGTCTGGCATTGCTGCCTTCCTGTGTGAAATTTGCACAGATATCAGAGGGGAGGATGCAAACTTCATGTTAACTGTCCTTTAATGTCAGTGCTATGCATTACTCAGCAAAAACATGTCCCTATTTCATCCACAGCCCATTCTCTTATAGACTACTTCACCATCTTTTATTCTCCCCCTGTGAATATTCCCAGTTTCCCTACATCCTTGTCCAAAAGGTTTGAGAGCTTTCTGCCTGTGCCAGGTGCAAGAGTGCAGAAATGAGGTGTTGATCAAAGCCTGACTCATGACTCTAAAACACACTTGTTCAGGTTGTGCTGTAGCTCACATAGTGAAAAGCATATTTAGGGAGCCAAACCTGGGTTCACTTAAACTTGATGTTCTCTTAAACCTCACAAAAAAGTACAACTCCACATATTTCAGGTTTAGTGGAATCTTCCAACAGAATTTTGGGGAGCGTAACCCAGATTTGGCAATCCACGGCTGACTCACCCACTCTATATTAATCCCTACTGTGTAAGCTAAAGCAGCTGAATGTAACTCCTGCCCTGGTGCTGTGGTCATCTTAATTAGCACACACTGCTCTTGGGTTTAGTCTTCCCTTGTTTCTGAACCAGCAAATACATTAAAAGAAAATATCTTCATCCACATAATTACATAATTTGGGAACCAGGGAAGGGAAAAGTGATCTGAAGGAAGCAGATACTGCAGAGAGTGCTCCAATTTTGAAAAAAATAACATCTTCGTGCTTGCTGGGTTAGGTGGAGTTTTGAGCAATGAAAGCACAGGAAGGCCTAAGCCAGAGGAATTTTAGAGGTTATGCTAAAGGGATTGGTTGGATACTGGCTAAGAACACATTGTGTTGCAAGCAGTGCTATTTGTAGCCCTTTTCCCTAAATTTCCCCAAATTACTTCCTGATGGGATGTGTTCTCTGCTGCAGATCTGGATGCAGAAGAGCATCTGATGGTGAATAATTTCGTGCAGATCTGTAGCAGAGCTCTGATCTCTGTCAGCCACGAGCAAGGCTGTGCCTCACTCCTGAACCTGCTGCTTCTGCCTGTTTCCATGGCAAAACCAAGCCCAGCTCCCAATGCAAACACAGCTGCAGGTCTCACCTGAAACGAGGCGTTCTGAATCCCTCTCTCTCTGCCTGACCTCCAGATTGCCTTTCCAGCACAGAGGCAGGGGATGAGCTTGCATTGCTGTGATAGCACTGCCAGCCTGTGGCGACAAATTCCTGCCCATGGCTCAGGGAAGCTGTGCCAGCACATCTGGGAGACACACATCCCCCAGATTTGTGGGGGCAGAGCTGTGGAGGTGTTGGCAGACACTCACCTGTTCATTTCATGCTTTTCAGAGATCACTCATTGTGTTTGATGTTGAGAAAAGCATAGGATGATCCTAACCTTGTGTTACCCATTTTTCACAAAAGAATTTGGCTTGAGAGTTCACGCTTTAGTGAGCAACAGAAACTTGAAACTGCCTCTAAGCACCTACTGTATCAGGATTTACTTCAGGTTTGTAAAACGGGGTGTTTTTCCCCCACAAATGCAAAGCCAAGAACTCAGTTTCTAATGAAAGGTGAAATTCAAAACACAGCACATTGGCCATGCATGTATCAGCTAGACCATATTTGGCCTGAGTGGTTGGCACCCCTGATTTAAAGAATACCAGAGAAAATAACCAAGAAACAGTTTGTGTTCTCTATAAATAGCTGCTCACCAGGTAGTCCTGAGCGTGTGGTCTATGAATAAAGTTTGTCCAAACTACATCAAAGTGCCTGAATATTCTCTGCCTGATTTTGCTGAGTTGTGTGTCTTAATTTGTCTCACACCTCCCGTTGCAGACCCTTGTCCTGTTTTCTTTCTCAGCCCTCTGAACTCCCTGGTAGCATTTGGACAGATTTTATGCAGAGTTTATCCAAAGATTTCTGCACTGATTTAGTGCATGGGCTACTTGAGCCAAGTGAAACAGGAACTATTTCTAAGGCATGAAAAGGCAGAAGGGAAATTTTCTTATTGAAATATAATTTTTCCGTATTACTTAATAGTCTAGAAAGTTAATGCCTTTCTGGCAGCACTTCCCACTGGGAAAAAAATATGGTTCCTACTCAGCCAAACAACAATGTAATAATGCTTTAGGTTGGGTTAAACGTCTTAGAAACTGGCAGGTGTCACAGCCACCTTGCCTTCAGTGAAAAAGGCAATTGAGAGCCCTTATGGAACAAGGGATTTACATCAGTAGGAGCTACTACACAAAAAACCAGGCACATGGCAAGGTTTGAATAGATGGTGAATTATGTGGCCCAAGGGACTTTTCAGGGTGGGGGCGTGTGTGTAAAATATCAGGCCATGAGGACCAGATGGTTGAGCTCTGCATGTGCGAGAGGAGCAGCGAGAAATGCTGCAGAAATGGAGACTGAGAAGCAGCTGAAAGTCAAGGACACCGGGGAGCTTTGATTTTGGAAATTGTATGGAGGGTTTAGTGAGGGTCAGAGCAGTGTTGGCACTGTGAGCAAAAGCACAACTGAAAAACAATTTTGTACATTTGTTCTGTAAATAGGATGAATCACCTTGAGTAGTATACACCTGCTCTGTCATAGGCTTCTCCTCTCACACTGAGTCTGTCACCAGAACGTTGTGCTGTGTGCAGGGATATTTCAGCTCTCCCACATCATAGTTCCCCCTTCCTTCTGTGCCCTGTCCATACTAAATTCCATGGGGCAGAGGCTCTCCCTCAGTAACAGTCTGTGTGCACACGACAAACAATTGTTGGCCTTGTGCAACATCTGAAATTTATCAGAGATTCACTTGACTTACTTGGTAAATCCCATTCCTTAGGGTCTGTCTTTCCTATTGTAAATTTTTCAAGGCATTGCTCTTGCTCAGTACATGCTGGAGTGGGAATTCATAGCTGAAAACACAGATAATTAATGTCACTGGTAATGGTAAAAAATAAATATTTAAGGCTCTGTCTTGTTATGCACTTTCTTAACTAAGTTTATGAATATTTCCTTGGACATAAATGGGGTTAGTTGTTGTTATGCTGAAGTCTTTGTAAACTGGGGTTTGTGTTACGAAAAAAAGAAATTAAGTGTATTTCAAAAATGTAGTTCTGAAGACAATAAGGAAGAACAAGTCCCCATTCTTGTCCAGCTTGAGTTACCAAATAAACGATATGAATATGCAGCAGATGGTGTGTACAAACAATATTGAACCTAATCTGTGAGTCTTTTTGGGTGTTTTCCTAACTAACCTGAATTACCCATCAATACCATCCAGAGTGTTAAAGCATCTTTCAAAAATCATGAACTCCCAGCAGTTTTCACAAGCAGTGTGTTAACCTTTCACTCCTTCCTAATTTTTTCCTTGGTGATCATAAAGCAACAAATTGGTACCAAGACTGGAGCATGGATGTTTTCCACACCCTACTAAAGCCCTGGTTTTGTTGTGCTCACTGAGAATCTCCACACACACATTGACCCCTGAGCTGCAGATGCGTAAGCTTTTGATGAAAGAACTTGTGCCAAAATCAATATACAGGCCAAAACTGAACTAGAGAAGGACACTTGCAATTAGTAATGATTAGATTTGAATTTCACTAATAGAGGGTTGAATCTTCTTCCATTTAAATCAGTGGCACAACTCCATTTTAGATTTTGCTTTTTTGGAGTCAGCAAAATAGGCTCAGCTTTTGCCCAAAACCAAATAATATGCCTGAAGCATGGCATAGCTGTTAATTGAAATTAAATACCTGAGATACTGAAATGTTATATTTCATCCATACTAAGTTGACTTATTACAAGTGGAACATCCATTGCTTAAAAGCAGTCTTTGGAGTGTTTACAGTTGGATTTATAATCTGCTCATTTTATGTTGTTTAATCCAAAATCTAAAGGTGTACAAATCTAAAAGTTTCCTTAAGTATAAAATATACAAGGAGACAAAGCTGTGAGAAATGTAAAGATTGTTTTGTGAGACGTGGGAAAAAACCCACAAACAAACAAACAAACAAAGCAAAACCCACAAATTAATAATGAACCACAAAATACTTTTATCCCCCCAAAAATTCCCTTTATGGTAATAATTGACTTGGAAAAAAACCCCCTGAATTCTTCAGTCACAGAAAGACTGTTAACTCTGCCTGCTGATTGTATCATACATTGTGTGATGCTGGTTTTGAGCCAGGTCTGAATAAATCATTTCAGGATAAAACAAATCCTTTCCTGGCCCATCCATTCCTGTGCCATCGGATTGCCCTCACCCATTACAGTGGACAGGAGCTGATGGCTTTTCCTGTGTTCCAGATAAGATTTATAAGACTGTGGCTCATAAAGCATTTTTTGGACAGCTTCTATGTGCTTGCATCAACTTTTTCCTCAGTAAAATGGTGAATTTTAAATAGGTGTGAACTTGACTGCCTTTTTATTATTATTATTAGAATTATATGACACTTTTCTGGGTATTACAGGTCCTCCTTCTTCTCTATTGCAGAAATATCCTTTTCTAGCTTTTTGTTTGCCCTGTGCACAAAGCAGGATCCTCCTTTCCCGAGTGCAGTGGTGTTTGTGTTGGGTCTGGAAGGCCATCTAGTGACACAACCGTGCAGGGGAAAATGCAAAGCCCTACTAGAATTGTGGGTTTGGGTTTTTTTCGTAGTTGAATTAAAAGGTCTTGCTACACCCGAGCATGTCCTTAGGGGTTTGTTGCTATTCCCACAAGTACTATTTAAAAAAAAAAAAAATTAGAGGACATTTTTATTTCTTAAAAACAAACGGGGTTTACTTAAGAGAGAGTACATTGTTAATTCTTGCCAGGAAAGAAACACTTTTTTTTTTCTTTTTTTTTTTTTTTGGTGCTGAATAGTGGTAGATTGGCACCTGAGCAGTTCTGTCCAAAACCCAGTTGTCACTCCCCTGACCTATGCATTGGAGCCAAACATAATCCAGCAGCTGTGATCCCCTTCCAGAGCCAAACATACCCAGCTGTTGCGATCCCCTGCCTACCACGGTACCAAAAACCACCATGTGGAAGCCTGGGGCCACCACATCTCTGCAATTACAATGTGAAGTTCCAGTTATTTTTGCAGCTCACCTTGGGTGGTGAGCAGATGATGAGCAGAGCTGTCGGTTCTTATCCGAGCAATAAATCAGTAGAAAACGAGCAGTGAGTCACAGCCAGTGCCAGCATCAAGGTGCCTTTCCGGGGGTACCTCGCTGGTCTCTGCCTGCCCTCAAGGTGGCTGGCACCGCTCGGCCTTCAGGACTGGACACACATCGGCGTTGAACTGGAGGGACCCAGCACGGAGCTGGAGGGGCTCCCTGTGAGAACAAACGGAATGGGAATAAATAAATGGGGACGGGGTGTGTGGGTGGAAAGGCAAAGGGAACGGGGCCCGATGCTCCCGGGGCATGGAGCCTCGAGGGCTGCCCGGCGGGACGGGCGGGCAGAGCAGCCCGGGTGGGTCTGAGGGGACGCGGCGCTGAGGGGCCCTCACAGGGGCCGTGACCCGAGCAGCCGCAGCCTGCGGGCGGCCCCGGGCCGGCGGCGGGGCCCGGAGTCCGGGAGAGGCTCCCCCAGTGTCCCGGGGGACCCGGGCGGGGCCCTGCGGCACCTGAGGCGGCGGCGGCCGAGGCGCGGCCAATCCCCGGCGGGGCGCGGGCGGCTCTGCCCACCCCGGGCGCGGAGGCGAGCGGAGCCTCGTCCCGGCCGCGCTGCGCCCTCAGCGGGCCCGCTCCGTTCCCGCGCCCGCTCCGCTCCCCCTCCATGGAAGCGGCCAACGGGGCCGTGCCCGAGGGCGCGGCGGAGCAGCCCCCCGGCCCCGCGGCCGCCCCGTCGGGCAGGAAGGAGGTGAAGGTGGTGATCGTGGGCGACGGAGGCTGCGGGAAGACGTCGCTGCTGATGGTGTACGCCAAGGGCTCCTTCCCCGAGGTGAGGGGCTGCCACCCCCGCGGGGGTGAGGGCCGCAGCCGGGGTCGGCCCCAGCGCTTGGGCCCCGCCAGAACCGCTTGGCGCAATCACAGAGTCCATGAGGGTTGGAAAAGGCCTCTGGGATCATCTCGATCGTTCTCCTCCCTTTGCAGCAATATGCGCCCTCTGTTTTTGAGAAGTACACAACGAGTGTGACGGTGGGGAAGAAGGAGGTCACCCTGAACCTGTACGACACCGCAGGTAAGGGGTTCCACTTTCCCAGTCCCAGCCGGGCTGCGAGGGGCAGCTCCTGTGCGGCCACTGCGATGACACCGCTCAGGGACATTGGCCTGGGACCGAGCCCAAACCCGGCCCCGGTCTTTCGTAACTTCAGGCAAATAAGCAGAAATTGCGTTTATTACTGTAAAATGCTTCTTCGGTCAATGCGCACCTATTTCTGTTCCAGCAGATTTTCCTATGTCAACTTAAACCAGACCGATATTTGAAGACTGTAAAGATGATCAGATTTTCAAATTGCTTCTCTACCAGCATAGTTTTACCATAGCTTTGCAGCTAAGACTGCTAGAGACTAAAGTACAAACAAACCAAGCACCATTACCTGTTGCATATCAACGTGCCTTCCAGAAAAAAAAAAAGGGTCAATTGTCTAATGGCAGTTCTGGTCATCGACTCATTCATTATCTTAACAACCCAATTAATTCAGAAACATCAAATAGCAAACATATCTGAAAGTATTAAAACCCAGTTCCCAGATGCAAAGCATAATACAATCAACCAGGAAAATATTTTAATCTGCTGCCATGTGTGACTGAATAGGGAAGGAGAAAAAGGCTGGTTTGTGTTCAAAATCAAAAGGCCGTAGCAGTAAAAGTTATTTGAAAACGCTGATAGTTCGTTCAGGTTCATTTGAGGAACTTGTGAAATGCTTTGTGTTCAACTTTACTCAAAGTTCCCAGACTCTGTTATCCAGCTGCGTTCCTAAATGAACCCTAAAATTGACACATGCTCGGTTTCAGCTCAGTGTAAATCATCTGTTTCAGTTCAAGCCCGTGGAGTCCTTCCAAATTTACACCAAGACAAATAAGAACCGAATGCAGTCCAGTCATTTTTAATAGTAGTAAAACACACTTACCTTCTTGTATACTGCACGTGATAGCTGAAAACATAATTTAAAAGGTTTTTAATCTAAAAGTGAATTTTATTGTTAATTTTTACTACAGTATAGTAAGATCCTGAGCACCCAATTTGCCAATGTGTCTTCTTGTGTCAGTGTTACTGCTCTAAGTCCAGTTAGTTGGGATAACATACCTTCTACTGAATGGCAAGGGGTTTGGGTCTAAGTCTTAGAGGAAAAGAGAAGGGCTGGAATCTCATGTGAGCAACCAAAGAGGCATTTCCTTAATACGGTATGTTGGCACCAAGAACCTGCCACTGCACTGATCATTTTTATGTTTGTTTGCTGTCAGTGTGGAATTTTTGCCTGTCACACAGTTCCTAGCTCTCACTTAAAACCCCGTGCTGCACATTCCAGCATTTGCCTTTGGAGTCTCTTCCAGGCTCTAAGGAGCACGGGCTGGATCCAGAGATGGCAGCAGGCTGGACAGGTCCAGCATTGCAGCACTGAGCTCTCCCAAACCTGGCAGGAGTGCACAGCTCCTTGTGCCCCAGAGTTCAGCTCTGCACAAGACCTGCAGCCACCAGCAGCCCAGAGACTGCTCCCTGAGCCCAGTGCTCGTGGCTTATCGCAGAATCAGGACAGTTTGAGTGGGAAGGGACACTTAAAGGTCATCTAGTCCAGCCTCCCTGCAATGAACATCTTTAACTAGATCAGGTTGCTCAGGGCCCTGTCCAACCTGACCTTGGAAGTTTTCGTGGACGGAGCAGCTACAGCTTCTATGGGCAGCCTGCCCCTCATTGTGAAAACTTTCTCCTTTGTATCTAGTGCAAATCTATCCTCTGATAGTTTAAAAGCATTACTCCACATCCTGTAATTTCCCTGTTCATGCATGTAACTAGCAGGCAGTGTGTACCTTCCACACTGACTTCACAGTTCTAAAAACTGATTTGCACTAAAGCACTGCTCCACTGAAGAACAGTGGGGTGTATTTTGTGTCTTGTGAGACACTTTGGATAGTGGAGCTGCCACTGTTGCCGTGAAAAAGCAATTGCTTTCCATCTGTTGTCTGGAAACATTGAAACCCAACGTTTTTCACCTCCCGAAACAGCATCACGGCCACAAGGCTACAAGTTTCTTGAGGCTGTTGACACTTGTCTCCTCCCTTCCTGTTAAATTTCTTTCACTTTTCATGAGCCACAGCAAGAAAGAAAGCAGGGAGGCTGTCACCTGGGTTAAGACATTTGATTGGGTTTTGGTTCTGTTTCAAAGCTGCTTACATAGTTTTAAGTTACATATCTGTGTCAAACTCTAATTCAAATAGCTTTTCATCCTCTTCCTGTAGCTGGAAGTTTTGCTAGAGGAAGGACTCACTTGAGCACACATTTTAATCCCATCCTGTTTTTAATAATACAGAACTGATGTTGAGTTAAGGGTTTAGGTTAGGACCAAGAGTTGTGTGTTTTTAGGATCTTGCTTGGAAACACTAAATAGAGCTGGGTGTACTTCAGCATCATAGGAAGATAAAGAACAGGTTCAGCTCCCCAGGCTGTTTAAAGTTGGAAGGATTCTTTGTATTGTCAAGTCCTGTGCAGCTTGAACCTTTGAGCTTGTCCTACTTACTGAGGAAGGAGGCCACAAACAAAATGCTTAAGAATCAAACGTTTCAAGATATAAAAGGTATTCTTTTCTTGACAAGAATTTCAGTAACAAATGAACTTAATGGATTAGTCTAAAATGTACCAGAAAAAGAACTTTTGGTGAGACTTTTGTACTATGCTACTGAGTCTTCCTCATCAAAGGGTTCTTGCTGTTGCAGGAAGTTGGGGGTACACATATGCAACGTGTAAAGGCTTTGTAATGTCACTTGTCTGGCCTGCAAACAGCCTTTGCAACTGCTTTTTCAATTAAAAGTTTCCATTTCCAGATGTGCTCGACAGAGACTAAGGCACTGGGAGGTAAATGAAATCTGTCATTTTTCCATGCCAAGGGAGCAGTGTCGATGCTTTAGGTGCAGCTCAGACACAAGGCTCGATTCCTGGTGCAGGAGTTTCTCAGAACTGAGAGCAGAGCAGTGCTGGGCTGGGGAGGAAGTAATGTCTCATCATTGTGGGTACTTGCTCTGCCTGACAAGAAGCACATGCAAGGCTTCCAGCGAAGTTTCTCAGGTCTCTGATGACAGAAGCATGGCAGCCTGAGGTCTTCAGAGAAATTTTAAAAGCCAGTGAATGCAGGAATAATTTCTTATGACTTTGAGAGGGAAGTCATGCCTGAGTAAGATAAAAACCCCAACTTTTCAATTGAACTGTGCCCCTCCTGCCCCAAGTGTCCTCTTCTACCAGTTTTCTTCCTGCCAAGAATGTCTGTTTCCCAATTTGTTTTAAACTGAATGGTGAAAAAACATAGCTGGCAAGCAACTCACAGGCTGGTACTTCTTTGGTGATGAATAGGCAAAGGGTGAGGAAAAGCAGACAGAGGTGAACATGCACATGAGACTGAGACCTGTGGTTTCACTTCTCCTGTTCACCCTCAACCATCACCAGAGCTCCCTCCCCACCCTAGGGCCTGACAGCAGTGATGTGGTTACACAGCATCTCCCAGAGGCACGCAGGACTGGGAGCTTGGCAGAGAATTAGCAAATTTTAGGTGAATTCAGTTGTGTGGAGTTTTTTCTTTAGAAAAACCCAAAGTCTCTGATGGTACAATGAATTGAGGAAGACAGAGGGGTCACAGATGTGCTCACATGTAGGCAGATACTCAACCAACTCTTCCACAGCCTGTTGTATGTTAACTGGGGAAAGAAAACAGCTACCTGTGTTTGAGGAAGCACGCACAGGGGCTTTGCATATGCATTCAGTTACTGCTTAGGCTCACCCCTGTTCCTCCTTTTTAAAACTCTTTTAGTAAAAGACCTAAATCTGTGCCGAATTAGCTCTGACCACAGACTGAGCCGCTTTACAGAGAAAAAAAGTCTCCCAGGCTCTTTCTTACGTTTCACCAGCAGCACTTGAGGACAGGAGGTGAAAGGGATTGTTTTCAGAGAGGGGGATGTCTATGTTTAGACACAGCTTGATCTGGGTCCCATTACATCCTCAGCAGCTGAGGAGCTGCATCTGAGCTCCTAAAGAGCAGCTTCCTTCTCCTTCCCCATGAGTGCTGCAACCACCCGACTGTAACACAGGTTAAGCAATTGCCACTTCACCTTCCCTCTCTGCTCTCTGCACCCCACCCTGTTCTGTGCTCTGTATCCCACATTCCAAAGGCACATGGAGCCGTGTTTTATACGGCAGAATTTTCTCACGCATTTATTGTTTGCTTAAAAACCCTTAACTGCAAAGCTGGATTTGAAGATGAAGGAGCAGTTCACCAGGGCATATCAATAGTTTTTGACTTGCAATACACCATATTAAAGACACTTTTTCTGTTATCCCACCCAGGAGAGTGTGAATTTAGAGGTATGTTCTGATTCCAAGCAAATAAACATGTTTCTCCCAACAGCACAGTCCTGTCTGCTTCACAAATGGCCAACAACAACTTGGAGGACTTTTTAATTTTACAAGCTATGTTGGTAGAAACTCAGAGGCCTGAACTTGAACAAGGAGTACTTTACATAGCACTAGAGGAAGTTAGGAGGGAGAAAAAAGTTTGGCATCTGATGTGTTTAATGCATTTAGGGGATTATCTCAGCAACAAAATGGTAAATCAGTTGCAAACAAGTAGATGGATTGGGAGAATAAGAAGGGATAAGCAGTACAGTCTTTGCTCTGAATGTTTATACAACATGCATAATTTTGTCAATTGTCCATTATTTCTGGATTAAACTCTGAAGGATCAATCCCTCTTTGTTTTGCACCTCCCCACAGAGCACACAGCTCTTGAGGAAGCTCAAATACAAAGTGGTCCAAACCCAAGATTCCCATTGTACAAACATCTCAGGCAAACTGAGTAATGGCTTATCCAGCAGGCATTGCCTTGGAATAAACTGTATCTCAATCAATCATTTAAATTAAGGAAGGGAGAAAAATATTGTAGTATTATTGGCCTTCTGGTATCTGCAGTTCTTCGGACTGGAGACAAAAATGTTGGCAAGTGATGAGTACATGACTTTGGACTGAGGCAGGTGCCAGGGCAGGATCATTGCTGTAGAGCTGGGGCACACTGAAATTTTCTGCATTCCTTCATTTGAAATATCAACACGAAGATTTGAGATGTGGAACTTCCCTGTAAGGCAGTTTCTGGTGTGTGTGTGGATTGTGGTGACAGTGAGAAGAAGTAGCATTCCCAGTTCTCCTTGTGGAAATTCAGTACATCCCAGACATGTACGTGATTCCAGCATTCAGGTGACAAATGCACCTTCTACAGACTGCTTGTATTGTGTTTTCTTCCTTATTAAATGAAAAATATAGGGGTTTTTTTCCTGAGCTGCCAGCTGTATCTGGGAATTACTGCTTTCTTGAACTTAATCTCTCAAAGCAAGACACCTTCAGACCCTGGCACGGTGATTACTGTAAGGGGAAGAGTACAGGTCTGAAGCAAATCAGCTTCCTCTTGTCACATCACGTGCTAGAATATCCCTAATCAGAAGTATGACAAATCCCCCGCTTTTCCAGAATTCAGCAGAATTCTCTTAGATCTGCTGGGAGTCCTGCTTCAAAGGCCAGTTAAGCCTGGCTCATGCTGCAGCATGGCTTGTACAATCCTGTGTGTAATCGCTGCTTCCTCTCAGCTCACCAGGCTGGGAACAGCAAGTCTGCCACTAAGGTTTCTGCTTCAGCATTCCTGTCTAGCAAATATAGTGTTTCATCTCCTCACAGCATCACATGTGCAAATGTTTTTGGGGACTGCCACTGACAAATTGAAAATATTTAATAATAATTTTCAGATTCCTCTTGATGACTTTACTTTTGAGCAGCAAGTTGGCAGTCGGTGTTTAGAACTGCTTCTAAGTCCTTAGCAAGCAGACAAAGCAGGCTTTTTATTAAAACCTGCCAAGGATGTGTTGTGTATTCTAAACCATCAGTTTTGTCAGTGAGGGGGAATCTCCTGTGTTCAAAGGGAGGAATTTTACAAGTATGAAAAACTTGCAGTCTGTGCAATTACAGCACCATTGTTCTTGATCTCAAGATGTATGTCTGTACATATCCCCATCACTCTGCTTGTTCAGGACAGAGTTTTCTTCATCCAAACCATCCTGTGTGTTTCAGGGCAGGAGGACTACGATCGTCTACGGCCACTTTCTTACCAGAACACCAATGTTGTGTTAATTTGTTACGATGTCATGAACCCCACCAGCTATGATAATGTAGCAGCCAAGGTAAGAGGCTTTCCTAGTTACTCCAGCCTTCTAAATGAATTACACACGCCTGATATATGACAAGATATCAGATGAAAAATGCTGGTGCTTTTAGTGTCCTGTACCCTGGGCATGTAGATGCCCAGATCACTCATCGTGCGCTGAGCTGCAGGTCACAGACCTTAGACCTGGGGCTCACCTCTCCACGGCTCCTAAATGCTCAGAACTGGGGTTGACTCTCACTAAAAAGATCAAACACCAGCAGTGAAATCACTGCTTTATCAGTAGCGATGTCACACGACCAACGTTGCACATCTTAGAGTCAAGACTACTTCCATCACATCCATATTTAACTGCAGGGGAGAGATGAGAGCAACCACTTCTCTGTGCTGGGATTTCTGTAGTGCTCCAAAGCGTGCTTGGGCATAGCACCAGGGAAACAAAGCAAGACTTAGTCCAAATCCTGTTTTTAAATATGACTTTAGAGGAGCTCCTCGGAATTTAAACAGATGGTAAATAAACATTTTGGCATAGAGACAGATGCCACTATGTTTTTATAAAGCAGCTGACTTTGGGTAGGACTTTTAAACATTTCTGTGATGTAGATAGTACATGTTGGGCCCCCCCCCCCCCCACTAGACTAACAACTCCAAAACTCTGCAATTGCATCTTACATTAAATGCTTCTTGGCTGTATTGTTTTGAATTCAGGAAACAAACAACAGAATAAAAGCCAGATGTAAAAGTTTTGTTTTTCTACCCGCAGTGGTATCCTGAAGTGAATCACTTCTGCCGGGGTGTCCCACTCGTGCTGATCGGCTGCAAGACAGACCTTCGGAAGGACAAGGAGCAGCTGCGCAAGCTCAGGGCTTCCAAGCAGGAACCCATCACCTACAACCAGGTAAACTTCAGTGTATCTGAAGTGGTGGCCTCTTGGTAGGAGATGAAGAACATGATGTCATTGCTCCTCACAAGTACCATCACAGCCATTCCAAAATTAGGTGATCCAGATAAAGAAATTATTGACAGTCAGCACTAACAGAGATTTCTGTAAGTTCTTCTTGGAAGTGGCCAAATCACCACCCATTTTTAGTGCCAAAGTAAAGAGAAGTATGAGCAGTTTGAAAGAACACAACTATCTATGCCTTCTATGCTCATTCCATCTTGTTCTTCTTTCCTTTCACAGCTGGGTTATTACTGTTACAAGTTTGTAAGCCTTAACAAGTTTGCTGGCCTTCCTTCATAATTGTTATTAGCCTACATTGCAGCCATCACTGGCGCTTTGATCAGCACTGTTATAAAGAGTGGAGATGTTAGAAAATACATTCCAGGATTAAATACGCTGACCGTTCTGAAATAAATGTGTTTTGCAAATCCTACTTAAAAATAAATCCTTTCAAGGCCAATAGCAAGAACATCTGCAAGGTTTCTCTGACATGAGAGACTGTTCTTTGAAGTCTCTAAAGTAATCTTAAGAAAACTACATATTATCAATATCTTTAAGCATTATGAAGCAGTGAGATTTATAAGTAGTGCTATGTCACTGGCATAGCTGTCCTCAGTACAAGAGAAACAGTGATGGAACAGCTTGTCCCATGTCCCACAAGACCTTTCTGCTCTGGTCCTCCACTTTTTGTTTTCTTTTTTTTTAAACTACAAAGCCATCCTTCTCCTCTCACCTCAGAGCAAGAGCAGCAGCTTTCAAACTGAGACACACGTCCGGGGAGCAGGGTCAAGTGCACTACGACCTTGAGTGAATCACCACTTCATCTAAACAGCAGGAAAATAAACTGCAACTGCATCACCACGAAACCATGCTGGGCCTTTTAGTTTGGCTCCCTTGCACACAAGATGAGGTCCCAGCCTGTCACTGTGAACAGTTGCAGATTGTCCCTTGTTTGCTTGAATAAATCCCTTCATCATCCTCACATGGGAGAGGTTCAGGGCAAGCAACAGACACTTCTGGCCAGTCTGCTGGGGCCTCATGCAGTTAAACTCAAGGGCCCACATGATATACAAACTTTGTCTCCTATGTGAGCCCTCCCACTTGGTTTTTCCCCCCTGAAATGTGCTCTACCTCAGTCTTTTACAGCTGATGGCACCTTGAGCCACAGGACGTGATGCTTCCCATGCCAGGCACAGAGGATCTGAACAGTATCTGCCATTGCATCTTGCAAACAACTGGAAGGAGACAAACTGCTTAAATATGAAGAACCACCCCCCCTATAAAAGCCCAAGTGCTCAAGTGACCCCACTCCCAGAGATTAAAATGAATAAATGCAGAGTCTGTGAGCCATGGGTTGCAGACCTGGAATTCACAGTGAAAGGCTCACAAGCGTTCAAACCTGCGGGCTGGCTCTGCAGGGACAATAAGAGGATCACAAGTAAGAAATCACTGTGCTTTGTCTGTAGTGATTTCACACAACCAGCATTGCATGGAAATATTTTAGATTCAAGTCTGTTCCCATTGCATGGCTGAGAAGTGCAGGCACCTGTTTGTTTTTATGAGGATTTTGGCTGAGCCCTTGTGATGCTTCAAAGCAAAAGTCAAGGTTCCTGCATGTGCACCAGCAAAACAAGGCAAGGCATCAGTGCAGATTCTGTTCTTGCATGTGACATTCATTACTGAAGGTGACATCACAGAATAGTTAAGGTCAGGCCTGAAAAAAATACCACCATGTAGACATCTTATCCTCACTTAAGTACCTACCTCAGCATTTAGTTTAAAGAAATTCAATACTGAGAATATTTTTGTGCTATCAGGACTCTGCATCTCAAGAGTCTCTAATGCTCTGAACTCTTAGGCCAGGCTTTGGTTCAACATAGTGGAAAAACCCCAAGTTTATTTACAGTGCTTCAGTTTATTACCAATGCCACTCACACTCTAGCACTGCACTCAGAGGCAGCTTCTTTCTTCATGCTTACAAAGATGTACAAAATAATTCCCTTTCTTCCCCGACTCACCTTCCTTCTCTCGTCCACCGAACTTACATTTTTTCTTACCTTTTTGTTCTTTCCAGGGTGAAGCAGCTTGCAAGGAGATTAATGCAGAAGTTTACCTGGAATGCTCAGCAAAATGTCGTGAGAACATAGAAAATGTTTTTAAAGAAGCCACAACCATTGCACTGAGTGCCATGAAGAAAGCCAAGCGCCACAGGAAACAGAAAGTGTGCTCAGTGTTATGATCTGGACTGCACGAGAGCCAAGTAATTCAGATTTTATAAACAGTTTAACTTTAAAAACCTTTTTTTCTTTTTTTTTTTACATGTTTGTATTCCTAGGATAATTTTTATTTTAAAACTTTAATTATTTTTAGTATTTTTGCACTTTTGTTTTGCACTGTTCTCAAAGAGTTTCCAAAGCTGTTTGTCACAGTTAACTGATGCTGTGTGCCTTCACCCATCTGGCTTTTGCTCCTGAGTGCGAACAACTCACTATTTAAAGTGTAATGAACAGCAACTGCTACTATGTAACTTAGTGCTGGGGTTTTTTGACTCTGCAAAATAATTGTGGCCCGCTAGAACTACAATTTACTACCTTTTCCCAGCAGAAAACCCACATCTTTAAGAAGCAATGTTAAAGCAGTTTATCGGGCACCTTTGAAAAGACAGAAGTTTTGTCTTAACATTTTCAAGTTAATTAACTTGGTGGCAATGGCACGAGTTGGCCTCAAGCTGCCCCCTGAGTGCAGATGGAACATCCACTACCCCCCTGGACCAGCTCTGCAGAGCTGCACCTCAGAGTTCTTCAAGGCTTGATGCTGGAATGGAAAGTGGCATTTTTCAATGGAAATACGTCAGTTGCTCCAATTAAAACATGGAGTATCATGGGAAATAGTTAATTTACAGCACTCAAATTTAGAAGTGCTCCAAGCAGCTACTACATGTAATGTTAAGTCAGTCTTATGGTAAACATTTACAGCTTATTTAATACAAGACAGATGCAACTAGTGGTGCACACTGGAGGAAATACTCGTTCATTCACTCCTGAAATAATCTCTACTACTATAAATTAAAATTTTCCCTTTTGTGATGAAGGTGTCAGTTGTCTGTCTAAGGATCAGGGATGCTCCCACTGCACAATCTGGTACATGTGCCTCATATCTCCTGGTTCTTTTGCACATCCCCTCACTGAGATCTCGGATTGTAGGAGCAATCCCTAGTTTGTAGTCATCATAAACCAAACCTGTGAGGGGAAATGAGGTTCCTGCAGTACAGGTATTGCTGAAAGCTTTCTGTGTAAGGCAAACTACACGACCAGCTGGTGAAAAGCTGTCTTGGAGCAAGCCATCATTATTGCTTTACATGCAGGGTGAACAGATCTGGATCCTTGAAAAAATCTTTTTTTTTCCTTTTTTCCCTAACTTGTTTTGATTTAAGTAAGGTTTGTGAATACCTACGAGCCTAAAATGGAAAGTCAAATTAATTTGTTAAATTAATCAAGGAAGTTTGTGCACATCCTTAACTATAGAAAAACCTTGAAGAACTGTGCAGCCCTTTCTCCACTTGCCAGTAAAAGGAACACAACCACCCCTCACCTCACCCAGTACGAAACTGAAACACCAACGTTCAGGAAGTGACTCGTTTACCATCAGCTCCACAGTGGAAATCTCTCTGGCTTTTTTAATCTGAGTTTCTCAGGCTGCAGAACTCACATTACTCACCCTGCAGAACCAGGTTCCTGCCTTGCTCTCAACAGAAAACAGTTTGCATCTCATAAACTGAGAGTTCAAGGAATAAAAAAACCCCAAAACCTCACAGAGTGTGCAAAAGATAGCAAAATACAGCCCAACTGGTGTGGAAACTGTTGAAAATATGCAAATTGCAGTTTATTGTTCATGCCCACAGGACAGTGACATGGCAAAGGTAACTTTGAATTTTGCTAGTTTGCAGCAACAGAACTGATGAATCCATCTCAAGCCTGTGGTGCATTATCTGTCCCCCCATGAGCACGCTCTGGGGAGGAGGGCACTGTTTTCAACTCACACTGCCAGAGGATGTGACCAATCTGGGCTTTGTGCTGGAGCCTTTAGCGTTGGGAAAGACACAGCCTAAGGCAGCTCAGTGCTGTAGCTGCCTGAGGAGGTACAGAAGTTACAGCACCCAAAAAAGGGTGTTCCAATGAGTAAGTGTAAATTCGAGCAGCACAAGGACTTTAGCAGGGTGGCAGTTGGTGTTTGTCCCCTGCTCTCCCCCCGACCCAGCATTTACATTCTCTTCATTATTGGTATGAGTGCAGCATCTAAAGAGAAGTATTAAATATTTGAGCTGAGCCTCTCCTCCCCTTTCCAGAACTGTGCCTCAAAAACCAACCCAAGGCTCGTGTGTTTGTTACTAAAAAGGGGCTGAGGCAGCTGCATATTGAATGGTTTATTTTAGGTCCTTTCAGGCCTGGACAGATGACCTGGTCTCCCTGAAAAAGGGCTAGCAGACTTCCCTGCCATTTAAAAACTGCTTTTGCTTGCATGATTTTGTTTTCAAAGGAGGAATTTCTCTTCTTTAAATAGCTTTTTAGAAGTGTATATAGCAGCAGTATGGTACAAAGATGAGCATTTTCTTTTCACAGTACACACAGGTTAGTATTGCCACTGAAAATATGCCTTAAACAAATGCCTTGAAAAACAGCATTCGCTCTGTATTACTGATCCACCCAGAGTGTTCATAAACCTCTGCAAATTCAACACCCAGAATTTAAATAATAAAACTGGAAAGTGTCAGGTATCATTCCAGAATTGGAATTACAGTAGATCCCACATTTTCCCCGATGCTGGCGTTTTGCCAGGCAGGTGCATGCTGCTCTATATACAGAAAAAAAACCCCAGAAGCAAATACATTTTATATTAAATATACATAAATAGCAGGAGTGTGACTGGAGAGCCATGCTTGCATTAATACTGAGTCTGTGCTGGCAGAGTCCTTCACCAAACACGGGGACGGGCGAGTCCTTCCGAGCCCATCCATTGCCTGGCTGGGCTTGAGCAGGATCTGTCCCAAACCCAGCCCTGCTGGGGGCAGAGGGATGGATGCACACTGGGAACAGGGGGAGTCACAGCTTCTTCACCTTGTCTTTGTTCTTCTGGAGTTTAGTGTGCACCACCTTGAGAGTAGTGAGGAAGTTCCCGAGGAAGAGCAGCAGGAATGTGAAAGCCAACACAAAAACCTGAGAGGGGAGAGGAGGCAGCATTTATTACCTTGTAATATTACAACATGGATTATATTCAGCACTGCTGGACTCTACCAGACACAGAACAGGTTCTGTGCCACATTATCCTGAGATATTTAAAGGGAATCAGATGCCCAAATATCTTTCAGGATGTGGTCAAGCACCCCCTCTCCCCTGCTCCGTGCTTCTTCTGAGCAGAGCCAACACGCACCTGCCATTCTTTGCATTCCTTGTGCCTTGACAATCTGAAAAGCGTGACTGCATTATATAGCTGCCAGAACTGCAGAGGGGAAAAGAAAAAGTCAATTTAATTACGAGCAAAAAGAATTAAACCTTGGAAACATTTGTCATGGGTGGATGTGATCCAAAGCACCTTTGTGTGGTGCAGCAGCAGACACTGCACCGCAGAGGGAGGATGGGATCACCCAACTTACATGTCCAAAGAACAAGAAGGGAAGGAGAAACGTCAGCCCCCGCCACATCCAGGACTGAAATCCTTCTGGAAAAGGTTGACAGAAGAGGTAGAGCGTGAGCATGGAAGAGCCAGGACTGGACCTGCAGCTCTTCCTCACTCAGACCACCCCACTAGGGCTATTCCTGTCAAGTAAAAATATATACTTGAAACTGCGGTAGTTGGAGAAGGATGAAGATGGGGATGACCAAAACCTCCACCTTAATCTCCTCAAATGCTGACAAAGATCAGATTCCTCTGCTTCTGGACCCATGGGACTGAGGAGGGGGATAAAAGCCTCACTACCCTTCGTGCCTTGGGACACAGGCAGCTCTGCTATGGAGGGGCACACAGCCCTCTCCCCTATCACTGCATCCAAAACCTGTGCAAAAGCAGTGCAAAGAAAGTATAGCAGGGAACCTCACCTACTGTAAGGTCCAAGTGGTTTCTCTCCCCCAAAGCCCGGAGCCTATAGAGGCAGCCCCTTTGGTAATAATACTGTAAGAACTGAACACAGCCTGGAGAAGGAGAGAGAAAACATAACTACATTGGTTATTCAGAAGTATGGTAAGCATCAAACTCCTTTAACAATGTTTAATCCAACAGCATTTAATTATTGCTTATATTTGTGGGTTGCATGTTTGTACACTACCTTTATATTCCTACAGTTTAATATTCCAGTATTTACCAAACAAAAGTGTTTTCTTCTAAGCACGTACGACACAAAATTACTTTATCCCCTGAATTAGCAAGGTAAGATTTACTCACTCTGAAATATTGAAAATGCTAAAAATTGACTGCGAAACATCTGATACATGAGTCCATCCGGCCTGGAAGCAAAACACAGGGGAGATCCATTAGTTTGCTAAAAGCATCCAATGCAGTGCCCTTCCCCTTCACCACCAGGCCTCATCCCATTAGCAAATGAACCAGCAGCTGGTGCCCAGCCCACTCCACCCACTGGGAGCCCAGAGAGGTGCTACAGCCACAGAGCAAATGCTCTCATTGATTAGGTTTCCCCTCTCTAACATGGATAAATGCTGTCCCCTCTTCTCCATTATCACAGTTTTCTCCAGGCAGCAAAGCCATTCAGTATCATCTGCATCAAGAATCCAAGCCCTGGAGCAGGGGGTGCTTGTGTTGCTTATCCTGAGGGCAGTTCAGGATAGATGGAGGGCAAGGGACCTTCTGCCCCAGCCACTATGTCAGCCCCTTACAGATTCAGGAGCAGAAGCTTTTGCTGTTTTAAAACAATTTTTAATAATTAACTAATCAGTTCATGCCAAGTTGAGACAGGTTGCACAGGGGCTGTGCATCATGGGGTTGTCTCACCAACACCACCACCCACTGCAAGGGGGTAACTTGCATTTTTGGCTTTAAATTCTGTAATCAGGGCTCAGTAAAGGCACCAAACATTCATTTTGTGGTGTCCTTCCTCTACAGCAAAGTGCTGTTTGTTTCCTTAGTTACAGAGACAGAAACTGGGAGACTTGCAGAGATTTTGCTATCACCAGCCCAACGACAGCCACAGGGTTTGCATTTCTTTCTTTCCTTTTTTTTTTTAAACCAGCAATGTAAATACAAACTTGCAGCGTTGTATTTATCATTGAAAACATCTGTAACATCAAACAAATATTAAGGCTGACACGCTGACATGTATCCTGTGGCCACAGCTTTGTGGTCACACTGGATTTAAATGCTCAGATGATATAAATACCATGAAATAGGCTTGAAGCACCTCGAGCAGGCAAGAGCAGACTCACCACGTTAACATCACTCCAGACAGGAACGTGGAAACGTAGTGATGAGACACCCACCAGCCTTTGATCCTGAGTAGAAAAACACATGGCAGTTAGACAAGAAATGTGGATTTCAGCATTGAAGTCCAGCCTTACAGACAAAAAATGATCCAAAAACTGGGAACAAAACAGATGTCCCAACTCAGGCACAAGGGATGCTGTGGCATTTCCAACCCAAGATGTGCAACCTCTAACACAAGGCAGCATACTTACACCCCAGACCACATCCACAACTAACCCACAGCTACCAAAAACAGCCAACAGCTTGGACCAAGACCTCACGGACTCTTAAGAACTACAACTTCTCTCTCCCCAAACCTCAGGTGGCCACATGTGCCCTTGGAAGTGACCAGGGAGGAGGAGAGAGACGAGACTATGCAGAGATGCATCAGCATCTCGGATTTGCTGGGCTTCAGTGCCAAGCTGAATCCCTTTTTGTTGCCTGGTTTTCTTAAGGATATTTCATGCTTTCCATGGTTCTTGCAGGTGGCACTGTACCTTGAGCCATTGCTAATGAGAATGCTTTCCCGTATCGTCAGCGTGCAGTAATACCACACCAACAGAAAGTTAAACACTTCATCTGTCACCCTGTAAAACAGAAAAAACACAGAGTTAAAAAATCTTGTTAATTATAAAGATGCATTTTAAAAATCCTTATTTTTCCTTCCTCCTCCTGGGTAAATGAAAACCTGCCCAAGTGAGGCTACGGACACAAAGCCCCATCCTGAACATCTCTAACCCACATGCAGCACTGCACACACGGGCAGCACTGCCAGGCTCCAGGGCCTTTTCCCCTTTTTCCCACGTGACCCAACACTGCAGATCCTGAGCTGATAAGCAGGTATGCAGGGATGGCATTAAGTGCTGCTCAAGGAGAGAAAGCACCGTGGAAGCAGAAGATGATCCAATTTAGTGAGGCCTTTCCAGGCTAATTGAATGAGGAGATTCCATGAGATCTATATAAATCCAATCAACTAAAAGAATGGAAGAGCATTATGCTCTGGGGCAAAAAAACCAAACCATCAAAATTTTATTTTGCCATTTGCAAACTCCTGAAGCCAAGGGGACTTGGGGCAGCCTCTGTACAGGGCAGCATCATTCCTGGTACAATCCTGCACTCACCCAGACACACAGAGACTGTAGTGGAAGTTCTTGGCTCCAACACCTTCCTGGTTTTTAAGCAAAACTGAATAGTGGAAGCTTGTTGGTGCTCAGACACTTTATCACAACCTAGAGATAATGTTTCAGGTCTGATTATTTCACACAAATTCTCTTTTGTTGCTTTTGCAACCCCAGAGCTGCAGCACAGTGTTGGTCCCTGCCTGGGACAGCCCACAAGCAAAACCAACTGTTCATTCCCAAGGACAGCATGATGCCAGAATAACAACATCATCAATTTTTAGCATCATCGGGAAACATGATGTTGGACTTTCTCAGTTACAAAAGACTCTTTTAAAAGGAAAAACAATTAGCTAAAATACAGCTCCTGTCAGAGTTGAAGAGGTGCAGGTGTCCTGCTGCCCAATTGCTCAAAGTCTAAACAGTACCTGAGCTGTCTCACTGCCCTTAACAGGATATAAGATAATTCAAACCCAGCACAGTTTTATGCAAAATACTTGATAAGAAATAAAAATACAGCTTACCTGTAGTGGAGAAAAAACCTGCAGGCGACAGCCCCGAGTAACAAGATTATTGTCAGATAAAGTTTGAACTTCTCATACTCGTCCTTGTAGGCAAACCTGGAAGGAAACAGGAGCTGTTTATGGACACAAACAGATGTTTGACTGGAATGCGGCTTCAGCTTTTTAAAACCAGATACAAATGCCAAGCCCAGAGACAGAGGTTTTGCTGAAACACTTAGAAAAGCAGAGGACAGTGGCGAAAGGCAGCGTTCTGCCTGCAGGGAGGGTCTGTCTCAGCTGCAACACTCTGATGGCTTAAGTCCATCAGAGCTGATTTCAGGGTTGGCATGACAAGATTTAAAAAATACATACATATCTACATCTCCATTTTCTGGAGCACTGTATGCCTAGAAGTCACAGTACCATGGTTCATCACAAAAAACTCCAGATACTTTTACAAGTAAGGCCACAGGCTGAGCTGGGCTTAAAAGCGAGTGATGGATGGAATCAAGTGGAGCTAGATAAGACATTAGCTTATCTCCATGTCATAGTCCAACTGCCCACCCTCAACATTTCACTTATCAGGTCTAAGAGAAACCCATTTCCCTCTCTGGGCTTCAGTCCACACCCACAACTGGCCCCAGAGAAACCCAAATTCACACGTGTGGGAACGCTCACTCACTTTGCTTGGTTGCTCAGGAGAGTGACATTCACGTTTCCCAGCACCAGATTTAAATACAAGCTGGAAGACAAAAGCCAAGAGCAGACCCAAGTAAGTTGTTTTATTTGAACACCACAGGATGATCTAGATTGAGGTGATGAGACGGTGGCTCTGCCAAAGCCATGTTCGCTGGAGGTTTTTAATTAAGACAAACTGGAGGGAAAGACCACAGAAGAGGCTTTAAACGTGGAAATATCGGTTAGCATTTCCAGGAAGTTATTGAAAAAGTTTATTTTTCTGGTCCCTTTCTTACATTACAGTCTAAGGGCAATATATATAGTGTGCATTGTCCAAACATCACAGGGAGGATTTGGAGGAAAAGTTTCTGATAGAAACTTCCAAGGGGCTGCAGCATCACACAGCCCTTGACAACGGACATAACTCTGCCCTAGCAACCCTGCTTGAAAAAAAGTGTAAATTTAAAGATGGTTAAAAATATCATTTAAAAAAAAAAAAGAGAAAAGTCTTGTGCTGATTCAGCCCTCAAAAAAATTAGCCCAGGAAAACATCAGTGTGGAACAGTGAACTGCACAATCCCTTGCCAGTGCGGGTTACTGTCATTTTAACAGAAAACCTGCACTGCCCACACACATTTACATCCACTCACAGCTAATGAATTCTGTGTACAACTGACACAGTAGCTCAGCAAGAGATTTATGACTAATCCAATTTTACATGTCTTTCTTCAACATGCACCTTTTCCTTTGGGAACAAAGTGCTGTGAACATCTAAAAATCCAAAATTCCTGGAGCACGCGAGCCTCCCTGGCAGAGCACGTACCCATTCCTCTTGGGCAGGTAGGCTTCCATGTCAAAGAAGGCATTCTGCCTCTCCTTGATCTGGCTGCTGATCTCCTGAATGAGAGCAAACTCCTCAGGACTCGCTCTGGGCTTGCACCTGCAAGAACACAGAAACAAGATATTCCTGTTCATGTTTTCACCTCCTTTTTATTTGAAGGAAAATAATGTCATAAAATCCACACTGTTAAAAAACTGGCTGCATGAGGTGATGCGCTTTGCTCCTGTATTTCTGCAGCACCATTTGGCTTATCACGACTTTATTTCAGTGCCAGGTTTATGCTGCTGTAGGTTACTTCAACCAGCTGGTTTATAAACCAGCTTCTCTTTTCATCAGCTCAGTGACAGGATGGCGTGGGAATATTGTGCTTTTCTGAAGGAACTCCTTCCACCTTGGGAATTTTGTGCGTGGTTTCAGGCACTGCCCTTGCAGAGGCTGCAGCTCCTCAGGTATGAAGTACTTCAGGATGTAACAGGACACAGAGCTGATGATTTACTGACAAACGGTGGTTTTAGTAATTAATGTTAACCAGAGAGCAGCGAGCAGCAGAGCCAGCAGCCCATGGTGTCAGAGGTGCTGTACTCCAGCCTGCATAAAAGGAATTCAGCCCGTAACTCCTGGGGATCAGCCAAGCAGCCAGAGACAGTTCCCTCCTGTAAATCCACCCAGGAGCAAGTTACACCTTCAGGTTCGAGGACTGATGTTGTTCTTCCAGTGGTTTACAGAGCAAAGCATTACTCACCTGGCACAGCCAAAAGCTGTGCAGTCCTGCAACATACAGCACGCACTGCAAGGATGAAATCCACACCAGCTCCTTTAAACTCCTTTATTCACAGGACTCCCTCTCTCACGCAGTTATGAACATTCTACTTGGCTATAATATAGAACAACTTTAGCACTCCAACACAGGTTGTCTATTAAAACTGCTAAAAATCCAAGCATCTCAGCCCTTTGGGAAGGAGAAATATCCCATCCCTGACTACTCCACCCTCCAGGTGTCCTGTTACCGTTGCAGGCTGTGCTTCAGATCCCTCAGTGTCTTCTTCTGCCGATGTATGGAGCTGCTGCAGGCTGTCTGCAAGCTGGTGACTTCTTCCAGTTTCTGCCTGTAAACTTTGTGTGTTTCCTGCAGGAGAAGAGGAGACAATTGGTAGGAAGAGCCCTTCTAGGTTATTCATGGCATTTGGTCCTCACCTCCAAGGGAAACAAGGAAAATCCTGGTTTTTTGGGATACGACAGTCACCCCTTTAACAAGCAAGGAGGGGGAGATGCCAAACAAGTACAGATACAACAGGGCTTAAATGGCCACTGATGAAATTCCTGCCAGAGGAAAAGCATCCTCTACACTCATCTAATTTCCTCTTTCTAATGAGCTTTCCCCCTCAGGAGCTCCTCACTCCCATCCCACCCTGCAATGAAGCCCCTAATCCTTGAATCCCCTAATCTTGATCCCGATCCATGCCCATCAAATGGTGGCTAAATCACAGAGCAGGCACTCCAATTTCACAGCCAGATTAAATCTGGGAGAAAAAAGATGAGGACCTAACGGGGGGGTGGGGGAGGGGAAAGGCACAAAACCAGACAAATCCACAGCTGGGGGTTTAGGCACCTCCTGGCCACCACTGCCATCCCAACCCCATGGATATTCAAGCAACCTACTGCCCCATATTCTGGTTTAAAGAGCTGAACCAATGTCCCTGCCTGCGGCCTCAGATGCTCCTTGGGAGGAGCTGCTTTATCACAGCTCATTGGTCCCCTGAAGCCCCCAGTTAGTGCCCAGCAATAACGAGGACATGCTCAACAACTGCAAACCCATTGAGAGGAGCCTCTGCTCTCACCCCTCCCTCCTCTCGGGGATACCCCGGCTCTGCTCTTCCACCCTTTGCAAGGATTCCACCCCCTTCCCCGTGAGGGAGGTCTCAGGAAGGGCTCCCCAAGCACCAAGCAATGACCTCTGGGTCAATTTTAAGACCTATAATAAGTTGGAAAACAGAGTTTGGAGAGTTAGTGCCAAGAGACAGTGTGGGTTACATGGCTGCCTCACCTACAAGCACACCAACAACCACAGGAAATTCCCACCGTTTTTCCCAGAGCGTAAACGTGGTGGTGAAACCACACAAACCAAATCTTTGCTCTCCTCCTTGTTAGAACCCACTGGTAGCTGTTCTTTATTTACAAGAACAATCCAAAACAAGCTCCAGTATCTGATTTAAAGACCTTAATAACCAAACTAACCACGTACAAGCACTGCAGCTCTTAGCATTTCAGGATCACTTTGGTTTTGCTGAGCACACCTCCACAGCACCAATCCCTGGTCAATGACACCTCGACCAAGTGCCAGCAGCTGCCACCCCACTGAAAAGTGTTTCAACTTTCCTTTTACAGGTGGGGAAACTGAGGCAGAGACAAGTCACTGACATTTGCTGTAGTTTAGGTCAGACTCAGGCTGTGTGCTCCTCGAGAAGGTGCACACAACAAACAAGTGACCAACAAATCCATACCAGCTGGTCTCCCCCAGCACCCAACCCTTGCTTCTGCTATCAGGAGTACAACCTGACTGAGTTTTAATTAAGAAACAAACCAAATCTGGAAATCACACTTTTTTTTTTTGCATGCACGTTCTGTTTAACAGCTTAGAAGAGGCTGAAACAGCCTCCAGAGTGAGAACAGCCGGTCGTACTTTAAAACCGGCTTTAAGATTTAAAGCACGTGTATAGGTGCAGCACTGATGACAAGCAGGGAAGGGAAGGTTTCTGGAGGTAAAAGCATCTTGTAGAACAGCTCTTGGCCCCTACTCCGAGGCCTTTCTGTCCCTCAATGCACTTTTGCAAGATGGAAAAGCAGCACCTGGACCTCTCGTATCCCACCACGGGAAATCAAACTCCACCAAGAGATGCTGGCGGGACAGGCGCTGCCTGCACTGCTCTTTGCACCGCGCCACGGGTGCACAACCACGCCGCGTCCCCTTTTTCCATCCTTGTTCCAGCAGTGGGAACCGCGGCACCACATCTTCTCGGTGCATCCTCAGAGGGACCTGGGGCACGGTCACGGTTCGGTCTGGGCTGTCCCTTGCGCTCGCAGCACGTGCCGGGTGCCGTACAGGGATGCACATCCTCGCACCGCTGCGCTTCGTGCGGGCACCCCGCGGCCGCAGCCAGGGCATCGAGCACCCCTGGCCGCCCCGGCTGCTCCCGCCGAGCCGCCCCGGGGATGCGGCCGGCGGTGGGGACCCCCGGTCCCGCTCCTACCGGGGCCCCCTCCCAGGCTGGGCGAGCCGGGGCCGGCCCCGCGTCACGATGCGAAGCGGAGCCGGCAAGGGCAGCGCGGGGCAGTGCGGGGAAAGCCGCGGCCGCGCAAGCTGGGGAGGCACCGCGATGCCCCGCAAGGCCCCGCCGCCCTCCGCTCACCTGGAGCTGCCGGAACTCCTCCTCCAGCTCCC